>CM054165.1:33841603-33847428 GCA_028751875.1 Rapana venosa
TCGGGCTGCGAAGAAAGGTGCACGTAATGACAAGGGTCTACAGTACTGCATGTCCCTCTATCCATTGCAGAGGGTTATCAGTTGTTAGAAGAAGCTTCCTTAAACAAATTCATAGAAAAACATCGGCAAATCAAGCGGCTTTCACATTCAGCTCCGAGTGGGAAGAACGTAATTGAATGCATTGATCACTTAGAGATTTATACAAATGCTGTCAAAGAAAGACAACTCAAGGCATTGTTTTTCAGGATAAGATTAAATGCATTCACAACAAAACTCAGCAAGGATGTTAAATGCTTAGTGGTGAATATATTTCAAATACCCATATCATACTTGAATGTGAGAATTTAAAAACTTATCTCCCTGCCTTTTCTGAGAATACCATTGACGAATTTTTTGAACAATGTAAAGCTAACGTTTGACATTGCTAAAGGTTTATTGTTAAGTCCTATAGGGCATATATTGTAGTTGTAGTTCTGTTTGAATTTCTTTTCCTTTTTTCCTTCTTTTTCTATTGTTTTTAAAATGTTGTTCTTGATCTGTTTATGTTAAGACTACTACTTGTGTATTTCCCTTGTTATTACTCTTTATTACACACACACACACACACACACACACACACACACACACACACACACACACACACACACACACACACACACACACACACACTTAATGTGAATAGACGTTAAATTGAAGAACAACACACACACACACACACTTGCACGCAACACACAGAGTAGATCTATCTATCTATCCATCTCTTTCACTCAGTCTCCTATTTTAGGGCCGTCTGGTATCACTTAAAAAGGAAAGACGTTAAAATTGAAGACTTACTTACGCACACGTTAAATCCTGTTCCGCTTTTCGGAAGAGTAGGCCATTGTGTGCCGGAGGGAACGGATAACAAAATTGACAAAACGGCATACACACGGGGACTGGATGTAAAAAAATGTACATGAGTGGTCATTCCATTTTCTTCGATATAAAAGAATAAATTGTTTTTATAAGGTGATGACCCTATTCAACCATAAAGACAAAAGATTTTTTTGTGTTTAAATCAGTCTGGGCCTTCCATACCATTTCAGGGTTCAGTTAATTGGAAAACAAAGGCACCCCGATACTAAAATGGAAACTCTTTCAAGCTGTGGTCTATTAGGGCAGAAACGATTGGCGTGGTAGTCCATATTGGGAAGTAAATTTTGACTGTATGGTGGTGGTTGTTGTTTTTCTCTCTGTATCTTTTCAGTACATTTTTACCTCTATATTTTTATTACCTTCTTCTTCTTCTTCTTCTTCTTCTCTTCCTAATGCTTGTTCAACAGCAACTTGACGCGTCTGTCACACAAAAAATTGCTGGCACTTGCCGTTCTTTCAGATCTATCCTCAACACGCACTTTACTCTTACTGGAGATCTTCTCCCGTGTTCTACTTTTCAATAGCTAACCATCACCCATCACAACCACCACCGACCAATTAAGTTGGGTTGAGTGTAAATATGTGATATTTGTTTTTATCTTGATATTTGTGGACGGTTGCATGCGTGTGAATGATTTGAATGCAAGCGCTTTTGATTTGTTTGCTTTACAAGATTCGGCGCTATATAAATTCCATACATTATTATTATTATTATTATTATTTATGCGTTTGGTGACTCCTTCGGATGAGACTATAAACCCAGGTCCCGTGTGCGAAGGAACGCAGAATATCTTGCACACGCGTTAAAAAACCCGTTCCGCTTTTCGGAAGAGTAGGTCATTGTGGGCCGGTGGGAACACGGATAACAAAATTTACAAATCTGCACACACACGGGGACTGGATAAAAACAACAACATGAGTCTTATTCCATTATCTTTCGAATTAAAAGAATTTTTTTTAGAAAAATGAGTCAGGCCCAGAGCTTCCAACTTCAGTATGAGAGAAAATGCTTATCTTTTTAAAGTCTTTCTATAAAAAACCTGCAGAATGGACCAGGTAGGCAGAAATTAGACAAGAAGGAGGGGATAGGAAGAAAAAAACAACAAGGCAGAAACGTCAAAAAAAAAGAACAAAACCTTGCAAATAGAGAGGATTCTTAACACAGAATTTCCAGAAGGTAGGGATGCTATTAATTCCGAAAAAAGCTCCCAACAACTCCACTCCCGTAACTCCACTGTCACTATTGTCAAGATTTCCGTTATAGGGTTTGTAGCTTGGAAATGAAACCCTGAGAAAGGCAGAACAGAGAGAGGAATGGAGGGACCTGGTTGTTGAGTCTCTGAGGGTGCCCCCACGGTCGGCAGACTACGGGACAGATAGATAGATAGATAGATAGAGCTTGGAAATGTATGTAAAAAAGTGTCTTTATCCATGACAATGTCAAATCATACCGATATGTATCAGCAATGAAAAGAGCAGAAATCCCTTGAATTGAGACTGTGGTTGTCTATAGAAGACGAAGAAGAAGAAGAAGAAGAAGAAGAATGTATGGGATTTATACAGCGCTGAATCTTGTAAAGTAAACAAATCAAAGCGCTGATGAGGAGACATTCACAAAGATAATTGTACAATTATACTCACGATGCTCCATCCGTGCATCCTTAACCACATCCCATTGACTCATTCTTTTTATTCTTTTATTTCATCGATAATGAAATAAACGCTCGTGTGCTGTTTTACATCCAGTCCCTGTGTACATTTTGTCATCCGTTTCCACTGGCACACAATGGTCTACTCTTCCGAACAGCAGAACGGGTTTGTGTAGTCTATAGTATCGAAGGCTTCTGATAAGTCAAGTAGAGTGAGAAGGGAGATTTTCCCTGATTCAGAAGCGAGTAGAAGCGTGTTTAAAGTGTGAACTAGGGTGGTTTCAGTGCTGTGGTTGATGCGATAGGCAGACTGAAATTCAGGAGGAAGATTGTTGGAGAGAAGGTGGTTGTTGAGCAGTTTGAATCTACTTTTTTCAAGACTTAGAAATAAAAGTAATTGGAAACAGGTCTATAATTTTTTTCAGAATGTATCCGGGTCAAGGTCATGCTTTTTGAGAGAGGTGTGACTATAGCATTTTGAGAGCTGATGGAATATTTACTGAAACAAAGATACTTTCTATTTTTGTGATAGTTGGGTATAATTTGTGGTATGCCCTGTGTGAAAAGAGATAGCAGGTAAGGATCAAGATCACATGATTTTATAGTCAATATTTATCGCAGAATTGTCCATGCTTCTTTCCCACTTTTCGGATTAAAGCAAGGAGAGGAGCGCCAGAGAATTGGGGGTCTGGAAGTGAAGGGCTGGAAGGAGTCAGATCCCAGTTTGGAGCAAATTTAAAGACTTTACAGAAAAGAATGCAGAACATATAGAAGGCAGTTCAGAGTGGTTGTGGATGGAGGCAGAGGGGCTTGCCTTTCACAGATCCAGAAGAGTGACGGGAGGGAAAGGGAGATTTCTTTGACGTGGCATCAAGACTTGAGAAAGAGTAATACTTTTTTATTCTAAAAGAATAAAGATTTGACTTTGTTTACTTGTTTCGAATATCAGCTGCTTATTAATTTCCGTTTTGATTTTCGCACACTGCAGCGCTATTGCTTGCGTTTGGCTTTGCGACCAGGATGTCGTGGGTGTACCATGGCGCACATGGGCCTATCAGGAAGGAGACGGACATGGGAGGTGCATGCCTCATCAAGCCAGTGGCTGAGCACACGTTGTATGTTTAGAAGGGTTATTGTTTGTCAAAGTTTGTGATAGGCGTTCACAGCTTGTGAAGAGAAAAGTTTGAATATCTAATGGCTTTTTTGAGGTTGCGACGGGTGACATACTTTCTTATCCAAATAGCTTTGCAATAATTTAGAGAAAAAAGAACAGCGAATGATCAGAAAGTAGTTCATCAGTGATAGATACAGAGGTATTAGATCTGGAAACATCCGTATTAGCCAGTCCTAAAATAGTCCTGATCAGTGCTGCTTCGTTTACCACTGAGAACGAGAGTGGTTCGACAAAGAAAGAGAAGGGCTTTTGACATCAGAAGAAGACTGGTTATCAAAATGGCAGTTGGATATCACCAAGAATGTGAGCTATCTGGAGAAGAGGCTGTATATTATATTAGATTATTATTATTAATAATATTTATTATTATTATTCTTATTACATGTAAGCTAAGGCGAAGTATACTACTTCTACGCTGATTTCTTTTTGGTCTGCTTCTGCTCTGCCTTTCAAACTGCGCTGAATTGCGCTTTACACAGTGAGTATACCGAGGAATGCTAGTGTGGTGTTTGTTGAGGTCAGTGCGAGAACTGTGTCACGAATAACACCGCTTCTTGTTGATAACCGGGACGGGATAGCCTAGTGTTAGAACATTGGCGCTCGCGATCTTACCACCCGGTTTCGATTCCCGTTCCAAGGAGTTATTAAATCTTCCCCTGGAGTTAACATCAGTGCCGACTCACATCCCCCCGAAAATCCTTCGAGAACTGTAAACCGAGGCCCGTGTGCGAGCGAGCGCACGCAGAACATCTTGGCGCACCCGTTAAAACCTGTTCCTCTTTTCGACAGAGTAGGCCCATTGTGTCCGGTGGGTAACGGATACAAAATTACAAAACCGCATAACATACGGGGGATTAGATGTACAAAATACACCACAGAAGTGCTCCTTCCTTTATCTTAGATATAAATAAACAAAATGAAAAATAAAAAAATAAATAAAAACAGACACACACAGAGACACAAAACAGACACACAGACACACACCGTCACTCATAGAGCACACATAACACACCCAAAAGCGCGCAGACACAAACACACAAACGCACACACAGCAGAGATAGGGAAAAGGGGCATTCAAAGCTCCATTGCCGATAAATTTTACCAAACCTCTGCAACTTGAGCCGATCGCGCGTCCTCATCGACTCAAAACTGCCGCGTTTTAGTTAAACTAGGCAACAATCTTGAATGCCCCTTTTCCCTATCTCTCTACTATTAAAAATTGCCCGAACACCACCTATTACTTTTTGCAGGGACCCCCAATCAACCTTATGGGAAAAAATGCTATACAGTGACCACAGAAAAAAGAGTTGAAGAGGGAGACAAAGCAAAGGGGTAGGCGGCCACCCCCCAATCGCCCGGCTGCTTGAATAGACACACAGCACCGCGTCGACTCTCCACACCCCAATAAGAGCGTCCTAGGCTTTGTCAACTGATAAGGGAGATTCAATAGGTAAGGGCTAGGGTGTCCTCCCCGCCGCCTGGTAAGACATCTCTAGACAAGTTATTTACCAGTTCCCAATCACCAGACTAGATAGAAACACTGATTAGTAACAGTGACGACATTTCCGCACAGAACTCTATGTTGTCAGCAACCCAGCCCTAGCTTCTTGTCATATCGCATTGAAGTTTGTGCCGTGCAGACGTTCGAGCTTTCATTAAAAAAAGTAGTTTGTATTTATTATCTTACCTGTATCTTGCTTAGTTTGTTAGGTCAGACAACCCTCGCCTAACACTCACTAAAACAAGGATCCGTGACTTCTCAATGAAGATTAACATGCATACTGCTTCTCAGGTGTGTGCCACTCAAAAAAAAACGAAAAAAGATTGGATCCTCAAAATAAAACGTTTGCCATAACTCGTGGATCTGACTGCACAAGAATATATAAACGTTTTTCACCTGCTTCCAAGCCCTGCTTCGTCGCCTCGCTTCACTTCAACCCTGTCCTGATTTCATAACACATGCAGCCTGCACTGTTAAAAAAAGCTATTGGGTTTTACACTATACAATAATTAGTCGGCGTCTGTTTATAATTAGTTTTTACTTGCTTTTGAGCTTCTATTTTTAGTTTTATCTTCCTCTTTCTGTC
>CM054165.1:33847928-33877664 GCA_028751875.1 Rapana venosa
TTATAAAAAAATTTTTGGGTCCTTACACACAACACAGGGTTTTTCCATTTTTTCTTGTTCTTGTCTTATAAAATCTTCTTTCTTGTCTCTCTTCTTCGTTTTTCACTTCTTGGGTCCTTTTCTCCCACACCTTCTCTCTCTCTCTCTCCTTCTCCTCGCTTCTCTCTCCCTCTCTCCTCCTCTCTCTTCTCTCTCTCTCTCTCTCTTCTTCTCCCAAACCTTTGCTTGTCTATAATTTAGTGTCTGTCACAAGTGTCTTTTCCCACTCAGTGGTCTGTACATACAGTGAACTTTGCAAAGGATTTTTAAGGCTCAGTCCTTCTTTGTTACTGAATGTCAGAGGGCCCAAGCTATTGTCGCTGTCATGTATGACAATGAATGCACTGCATTTTGCCTTTAGCGCCTGCAAGTCAGGCCCGAGCATCCGACTTCCGGCATGGCTCATAATTAGCGCCAAGTCTTTTTTCTTCTTCTTTTGTTCTTTTTCTGCCTCACTTCTGTGACGTCCCACGTCCCTGCCCACCCGGCTCTTCCAAATCTCCCCCCGCCACAACACATACCCAATTTTGTTATGCTCACCTGTTTTGGGAAGTCCACAGGAGCCATACATCAGCCCTTTGGGCCCACCAGCGAGGGGCACTGCATGCTGGGTAAATTTGGTGGTGTTCAGTGGCGCCTGTTCTGGCTAAACATACGCAGGACCCACCTACTATGCCCCATACTGACGACAGTATTAGCTCAGTCGCGGAGCCAGACTGAGTGAGTTGCCCACCCGAGGTGGCAACCACCACAACGTCCCTCCAACGACTGTCCCCCCCGAACCTCCAACCCCAAAGGCTTTGACACAAACTCACCACAGGCACAGAAGTGTATGAGGAAACCGAATCTGAGGTCACCATGAGACCAGAGAAACCGGCCAGGAATCAAAGGCAATTTTTTTTTAAAATTGCATGATGATCAATGACAATGAGGATGACGTAATGATGCTGCTATGGAAGTGCATATGCTTTGAGACTACTTGACAAGGTTGTACTCTACGCTTACTATCATAATATATCCCGGCGTCAACCGGGCCCGAGAGATACAGACACCTGCAGTGTTGGTCAGGTAATTTGAGCAACACTGTCAAACTCGCATCCGTAAAGTCAAACGCTCAGATAGCAACTATTCTTAGTCTTCAATGTGACGAAAATGTGTTGCGCGGGTGTTAAGCCTTGGAAAGTCAGGACCCAGCACATCTGAACTCAGTGCAGGAGGGAACTGTTAATCTTTTAGTTTTTCCCAAAAAATAAAAAAAAAGGCAGGAGAATAACCAAAAGGCTTCTGCCAATAGACACGAAGAATAAGACGGGAAGAAAATGAACAAGGCAGAAAAAAAGAGAGGAATTTATATAATAAAAAAAAAAAGAAAAAAAAGAGAGGGAATTCTACACAGAATTTACAGAAGGTGGAGATGCTATTTATACTGCCCGCAGCCAACCCCCCCCCCCCCCCCCTTCCCCACCCAAAGTATCCCCACAGGGAGAGTCTTTAAGTAAAAAACAGAACAACAACAACAAACAACCAAAGTATTCACAAGCTAGTGAAGTATCAAATCAAGTTGTACTATAAATGTAATGTCAGTTGTCATACTTTGGCCAGTTAACGTTTTCTAATCAAAAAGGGAGCTGACCTTGGAATGTTTGCTGACTGCACTGGATCAGATGTCTTGTCACTGTTGCAAACCCTGTCCCAGTCTTGTCATGTTTTGTCTTTATTTCAGGTTTCTGAAAAGAGACACCAACATTACTACAAACATGTCTGACTGCTTTCGTTTGATATGGGAGACTACACACACTAAAGAGTGTGTGTGTGTGTGTGTGTGTGTGTGGTGTGTGGTGGGTGTTGTGTGTGTGTGTGTGTGTGTGTGTGTGGCGGTGTGTGTGTGTGTGTGTGTGAGTGTGAGAGAGAGAGAGAGAGAGAGAAGAGTGTGTGTGTGTGTGTGTGTGAGAGTGTGTGTGTGTGTGGGGGTGTGTGTGTGTGTGTGTGTGTGTGTCGTGTCTGGAGTGTGTGTATGAGAGACAGAGTATTGTGGTGTGGGTGTGTGTGTGTGTGTCTGGGGTCTGTGGGTGTGTAGAGGACAGAGTATCTGTGAGTGTGTGTGTGGTTGTGTGTGTCTGTGTCTGTGGTGTGTGTATGAGAGACAGGTATCTTGGTGTGTGTGGTTGTGTGTGTGTTCTGTGTCGTGAGTGTGTGTAGGAGACAGAGTTTTCCCGTGGGGTGTGTGGTGTGTGGGTTGTGTGTGTGTGGTGTGTGAGTGTGGGGGGTGTTGTGTTGTGTGTTTTGTGTTGTGTCTGTGAGTGTGTGTATGAGAGACAGGTATCTGTGTGTGTGTGTGTGTGGTGTGTGTGTGTGTGTGTGTGAGTGTGGGGTTTTGTGTGTGTTTTGTTGTGTCTGTGTCTGTGAGTGTGTGTATGAGAGACAGAGTATCTGTGAGTGTGTGTGTGCATGTCTTACTCTATTCTTTCTTATTTTCTGATTTCTTTTATTTTGAGGATAATGGAATAAGCACGCATGTGCTTTTTTACATCCAGTCTCCGTGTGTATGCAGTTTTGTCAAATTTGTCATCCAATCCCACCAGCACACAATGGCCTACTCTTCCACAAAGCGGAACAGGTTTTAACATACATGCAAGATGTTGTGCGTGTGTTTGCACTTGGGACCTCGGTTTATAGTCTCATCCGAAGGACTTTTAGGGGGAATGGAGTCGGCACTGACTTTAACTCCAGAGGAAAAAAAATCCTCTTGTGTGAGTGAGTGGAAGTGAGTGAGTGACAATGGCTGAGTAAGTGATCAAGACAGGGAGGAGAGTATGCATGTGTGGGGTGTATGGTGTGGTGTTGTGTGTGTGTGTGTGTAGTGCATGTAGTGCGTGTAGGGGTGTGTGTGGGTGTGCGTGTGTGTGTGTATGCATGTGCGTGTGTGTGAGTGTGAGTATTCATACATGTGTGTGCACATGCATGCACGTGCCTTGCCTTACGCATAAACTGTGAAAGCCTGCTTTATTCTATACATGTGTGAGTCACTGATTCAATGACAGCTTGTGCAATTCATTGCTATTTTGACTTTTCTTTTCTTTTTGTTAAAAAAAAATACAATTCTGCCATTGCACTTTCAGTTCATTTATTCCTGGTATATCATCCTTGTTTATCATACAATACTAATCCATGTCATTAATTTAGCATCATGGGCTACTTTTGACAGTCACTAAAAATACAATAAAACTGACACTGCTTCTCAAACCCTCCGTTTAGTTTCCCAGCCAAAGTTCATGACTGGCAGCTGGCAGGGCGTGGATATAAATAAACAGGGCAAAAGGAAAGGCAGCACTAGCTGCTTGCAGCTGTAGCCGTGTTCAGCCGTAAATTACCCTTGTGTCTTTCACACATCCTCTTGCACAGTGAATTGTTTAAAAATGACAAGCAAAGCACTCTTTAAAACGAGCTTTAAACGAGCTTTCTTTTGACTCCAAACTCCATGTACTTTCTTTCATACTGGTTGATGTGACAGCAGTTCAAACAGACATGAAGATAAACAGGAGAGGTGCAGGAAGAAACTCAACACAAAAAAACAGACATTTCTAACTCTCTCTCTAAAAAATACATATTTATATTATATAAACAATGAACATAGAGAAAACATTGAATATGTCTGCATGCAGACTAACCTTTTTGGGGGGGGGGGGCTGGCGGAATTTGAACCTGTTGCGCAGAACGAGGCCATAAATAAACACACCTAGCGGCTACCAGCTACCGCGCACGGCCAGCGCCGTGAGAGGCAGGGTGATGGAGAGTGTGGGGAGAGAGTCTGCCGCAGTCATTAGTGTCAGCTTTCTGACTTCTCTATAAACACTCCTGCTGGTCAGGCGTTACAGCATGTACACAGTCTACTGTTTCATCAGCTTTTAGCGGTATCCTTGCTACAGCTGAAGGTTTGTTCATGAACCAATTCCAGTACAGCTCATAATTATAACCCCGAGAACACAGAAGAAAACAAATGTTTTGTCAGTATCCTATACTGTCATCAAGCCAAGATACCTCACAAATGGCTCAGGTTTTTATTTCACTGATGTTTCTGATACTATTCAAAAAGCATTTTCTGATCCTGTTAAGAAATTGTTGTGATCAAATGTTTATCTACTTATCAGTCTTGTGTTGTGTAAAAAAAAAAAAACAAATTGCACACAGGCCTACACTTTGACATAAAAGGGCAACCCCCAAAAAAAAAGGGGAAAAGAAACACACACCCCACACAAAACCGATGACAAAATTTACAAAACTGGCATAACACGGGAACTAGATTTTTAAAAAGCACATGAGTGCTTATTCCATTATCTTGAAATAAAAGAATAAAGCAAATAAATAACCCCACACACACATGAGCGCACGTGCACACACACACATACACACACAAGCAGACAAACTACACACACACAAATGGGGATAAAATACATATACGCATACCCTATACTCACACATACGCGCGCCCACACTCATACACGCGCGCGTGTGCACACCACAAAACATGTAACTACAAGAAGATGCGCACGGCACACATGTGCTTGAGAAAACTAACAGCTTGAAACTGACCACAGCCAGGAAGCACTGGCACATGTAGGTCTGTGGGGCCCATCACACAAACACCCCACACACACGTTCACACATGCATACACGGGCACATAGCATACACGCACGCAAAACACGTGTGCGCGAACACACACCACGCGCAAACGCACACGCGCGCGCCCCACGCACGCACGCACACCCCACATCCCGCACAAAACACACAATAACACCACGCACACATGCAGGACGCACACACACACACACACACTCACACAAAGTAGATCTTCCCCCCCCCCCCACCCCCCACCCCCCCCCCCCGCTCTCTCCTCCCCCCCCCCTCTCTCTCTCTCTTATGCAGTCTCCTATTTAGGGTTGTCGGGAAAACTTACTTACTTACTTACACACCACACAATATACACAAAGAGAGAGAGAGAGAGAGGGGAGAGAGAGAGAGAGAGGGGAGAGAGGAGAGAGGAAGAGAGGAGAGAGAGAGAGAGAAGGGGAGAGAGAGAGAGGAGAAAAACACACAAACACTCAGCCCTTGTTTCGTGGGAAACACCGTGTTTGTAAAAAAAATGTTTAAAATTAGTTAAACCTAAATAGTGTACAACGTCACCACAAACCATGTAAAGCAGGTATTAAAGTTTTGTTCACTAAAGTATGAGTAACTGTTACAAAACATTGGAACATCCAGCAGCGAATGATAAATAAGCTTTCAAATAAAAATTCGCCAGTCGCTAATAGACAGCAAAGAAGGAAAGTGTGCTGGCACCGCGAGGACGCTGGCTTGGACCTGTACGCGCGGTGCCTTAGATAGCTGCAGATGATTGTTAGGTTACGGATTAGTCTAGTCAATCTTTGCATAAAAAGTGCAAGAAGGAAAACTATTGCTATAGTAATTATTTATGATATTTGGATAGGAAAAGTACCCAACTTTTAAACATATCAAAGTAGGACGTTCTAAGTGTCGGAAGCCATTTTTTTAAAGATATGACGACATCAAGTGTCGATTTTATCATATTTTTAAAAACAGAATGAATATGGTCTTGTGACATATCATTGAAAGCTTTCGACCTGTGATTACAAATTGATAATAGAATGACAATTGAGTGATAGAAAAGCAAAAACTCAATGAAAATTTATGGCGCCATTGTTCTTATATTTAGTGTTCGCAGCCATTAGCATGGGAAATCAAGTATATCTCAAGATTTTAACCTCCTACGTGGAGATGCCGGGGCCTATCAGTATAATAACATCCCACCATATCTGGAAACTTCTGTGATAGAAATTTCCTTTTTTTTATCTCTTCTTTGTTTCTGCCTTGTTCCTTTACTTTTGTCACCTCCTTCTTGTATTTTTCTGCCTTCTTGGTCCATTCTGCTGCTTTTTTCTTTCACAGAAAGACTTATAAAAGATACAGTTTCTTTTATGCGGTGTAGAATGCGCTGGGCCTGACTTGTAATGTGCTTAAGAGTAGCCGTGACGCATTTTTACTCAATATAAACAGGACAATGGTTGTTACCTGAGCGTTGGAAGAAAAAGAAGAATGCATTATTTTTTACCAGGATTAAACCAAAGTTTCAGACCACTGTACAATTCCCATGGCAGAGCAAAGTGTAGTCTCTCCTTGAGGTTAGAACTTCACTAGAGTATAAAGATAAAACAGTGTGCAGGTAGAGACAAACAGCTCAGAGATAGTTCCAAATAAATCACTGTGGCAAGTCACTTCATTCCAGCATAATCAGAACATGGAAAGCTCAGTTCATCCAGCGCACTCTGGCTGGAATGAAGTAACACAGCAGAATCATCAAGATCAGGCACACCTTGTTTCATCCACTTCCTGAAGAGTGGGGGCATGAGACAGCTCAAGTCTTTGCATTCGTTATAATTGCCATTTAAATTGGAGCACGGTTCTTTTTCTGCAGTCCCGTAGTATGAATGATAATAATAAACAATATAAGTGTGGAATTTATATTGCCACTTGGGAATTTTGTAAAACAATCAATCAAAGCGCATCGCAGGACCTTTATATTATTGGAGCAGGAGGAGATCAGTCTTTCCTGAGACAAAGTGGGGCCGTGTGGAGATAGCTAGCTCCTATAAGTGCAGTTGTGAAGATTAACTTGCTCCTAAAAAGTGCAGGGTGGAGAATAAGCCAGCTCCTATAAGTGCAGTGTGAAGGAATAACTTGCTCTATTAGTGCTGGGTGGAGAATAAGCGCTCCTATAACGTGTAGTGTGAAGAATAACTGTCCTATTAGTGCAGTGTGGAGAATAGCTAGTCTATAAGTTGCTCAGTGTGAAGAATAACTTGCTCCTATTAGTTGCAGTATGGAGAACAGGCCAGCTCCTATATGTGCAGTGTGAAGGAATAAACTTGCTCTATTAGTGCGTATGGAGTTCAGCAGCTCCTATTAGTGGAGTGTGAAGAATAACATGTCCTATTAGCACAGTTCGTGAAAGATAACTGATCCTATAAGTGCGTATGGAGGAATTAGCCAGCTCTTAAGTGGCAGTGGGAAGAATAATGCTCCTATTGTGCAGTGAGGATAATAACAGCTCCTATTAGTGCAGGTGAAGTTTACCTGCTCATATTAGTGCAGTGTGGATAAAGCCGCTCCTATGAGTGCTGTGTGGATAAAAGCCAGCTCCTATTAGTGCAGGTGTGAAGAATAATCACTGCTCTATAAGTGCAGTAAGGAGTATAGGGCAGCTCCTTTTAGTTGCAGTGTGGAGAATTTGACAGCTTCATATTCGTTGCAGTGTAGAGAATAAGCAGCTCCTATTAGTGACAGTGTGAAGGATTACCAGCACCTAATAGTGCGCATGGAGAATAGGCAGCTCCTATTAGGGCAGTGTGTAGAATAGGCAGCTCAAATTAGGTACACTGTGGAGAATAGGCAGCTCATATTAGTGCAGTGTGGAGATAGAAGCTCATATTTGTTGGGGTCCCTGCTATAATGTAGAGAATGTAAAGTGGCTTCTGACCTGATGTTTCCATTGCACACAAGTTCCTCCTATCCTGATATCCCTGAAGGTAGTGCACAGAGAAGGCCCCGGACATTTTCCACAGAAGATCCAGTTGCCTGGCTTTGTCATGCTCACCAAATTTGTAATACTGGTATGCTAATGACAAAGTGCTGCAGATTTTCAAAGTAGCCAATGGGAACATTGTCTCTGGTGATTATGTTAGATTATGATGTACATCCTTACATTGGTTTCGGAGCCAGGGGTTGTGCGCCAATAATGCCCATGACCATGGAAGGTACCGTTCTATCCAGTATCCAGATCTGATGATTACATTGTCAGCAACAAACTGGATCCAGCTGTTGGGCTTCATGCATACAGGTCTGTTTCCTAGTCAGTAGAAGCAACATTTTTCAACAGACTGAACCTCTTGTATGAAGAACAAAACCCAAGCTTGTGGACCCGTTCAACAGGGTTATGGAGCCAGTATGCTGGGGACATGGCACCCCAAAGAAGCAATCTGAAGAGGGGGGATGAGTACTGTTGGTCGTGCTGCCGGCTCAGTGCCTGACCAAGAGAAACATTTGTCAAGATCAGGATCTGTTTTCCTTCCAGCCAAATGTTCTGAGAAACAGATCAAAGAAGATGGTAAAATTAATAAAAATCCAAACTGTTTTTAGGGGGGAAATCTCATTGTTTGAGTTTACTTGCTTCTGCAGAAGATACTCTTTGTTGATGTGGTTGCCGTTCCTGATTATTTTGATAGGAAAGTTTGCAAAATGTCTGAATCGTTTGATTTTCTTCTTTCTCTGCATCTTTCTATCCTGTTGGATTTGTGCAAATTTCTCCAGGATCTTCTCTGCATTTGACTTATTGTGATGACATTCTCTTTCCTTGATGCAGGTAATAATTGCTTAATCACCAAAGTGACTTCTAGTTTCTGCCACATGTATATCTTGTGTAGGGAGGTGTAACTATGGAGATACTATGTCATCTTTGGTGCACAAGTCCATGATTGGATTTTTTGTATCGTTCTCTTTGAAATAAAGCCATGCATGTCTGAAGCTTCCTTGAGCTGTGTCTATGGTCTGCCTGCAGTTGCTGTGGTTTGTTCCCTCTGTAGAACGGCGGAATGCTAGAGGGTTAGATTTCCTAGTTTGTGAAACGGACACTGCACTGCTTGTGTATACACAAACATCGCAGCATGAAGGTCATTGACAGCTTGCATTCTTTTACACACTCTTATCTGCCATTTTTTTCTCTAGGGTCAATGCTTTACCACCTTTTTGAATCTGCCTGCTGGCAATTTGCATGTCCGAATTTTATTCACAGCTGTCTTTTTTCTTCCCGAAATCATTTATGACAGGACCACAAAAGAGACATAAAGATGAATTATTTAAACCTAGCTTGTTTGTCAAAGAGCTGGGTTGTTTACAATTGAATTTCTTGCTCTTCCCTGTCTCTACATTGTCGTCCTTCAAAACGCAATCTTTTGGATGACCTGCTATACCTTTCTCTTCTGCTTACTTCATCTTGGCTATCAGTCAGCAGGTCTTTCTTCCCATAACAACAGCAGACCCATACCCATTCAGGTCCTTTATTATGGACAAGAAATAAATGTTAATCAGTTATTGGGAAAATTTCGCAAAAATTGCAACCAAAAATGATTTAGTATCAGCACTTTTGTAGGCAGGAGGAAAAAAAAAACCCACAATAAACATCACCCACACCTTAGCTTCAAGTTTAAACTACAAATCTGTTGCAAGCCTTTTATGCTGAATTTAAATAACAAACCCAAGGGGGTTTTATTGGGGTAGAAATTTTATAAGACTAGCAGACATTTGGATCCAATGAATTCATGATCATTGTACACACAGTCAGAGGACAGGAAGCACAGAGAATGAAACAGAGAATGAAAATATATTAAACCTATATTTATTATTTATTCACCACGCACACAAAACACACACACTTTTGCAGGGAGCACACACTTTTTACTTTCCAAAAGCAGAGAGCACACAGATTACCTTCCGCTTTACTGGATCAAGGATATATCAACAGAAAGGGGATAGACGCAGTGTTTTTACACTCCCTTCCTAATTTCTATGGGCAGATTTCTCCAGTGCTGTCTTATCAGGTGTGCTTGTGGACAGATAAGACCTCCTGCCTATGTTTATGAAAGTTTAAAAACACTTTCAAGTAAAACAAAACACAAGGCCCATCAGGAGAGACTTGATTTTGGCAAAAGTGGTTTACCATACAAGCATCACTTCCTACTGTATTGTGTAGGAATGGCAGCTCGTGGACAGTTGTTTTTGATGTTTGTCTGGTTTAATATGTACATCAGGATGTAACGATCTATACGTGTGAAAACAAAGCAAGCAGGTACTTTTAGTCTGTGTTAGATTTCAAAAGATAAGACATTTATGCCTCACTCTAATCAGAATCAGTAGGGCAGAGAATGTACCGCCATGGCCATTCTGGTCAAAAATGGGTGGAGCCTTACCAAATAAGGGAGGATTGCCGCGGTTGTGTGAGGCAGGCCAGCTATAGCAAACGATCAGTCTTCAGAGTGCCAAAATATTGTTTTGAGTTGTTTGATTATTGATTTTTCGGCAAACTTCCGACCTTTTTTTTTCTATTTTTTTGATATGTTTTTGTGTATTTTATCTACCTGTTGCACCAATTTTAAAAAACTATTGAATTAGTTCCTTTGGGAAAGCAAGGTTTGCTGACTAGGACGAAATGCGTGGCAAACTAAAGGGGGGTTTTTCCTGTTTTGAGCACCCGTGCTGACTGATGCAAAACTCAAGTGGAGGCAGCCGGGAGAAACGTGACCCCAGTGGATATTTCTTTATCGGGGCTGCTTCCCGAAAACTTTCAGTCTGCTTAGGGCCACATACAGTTAGCTTTTGGGCACTTTTTTTTTTTTTCCTAATCTTTTCTTTTGCGTCATATTCACACGTTCAAAGGCATCCACAGAAAAAAAACCCACTTTTCCCCCCCCCTCCCTCTGGCTGTGTTCCCCCTCCCATCCTCTTTTCCCTCCATCGCTGCAAAACCCCTGATTCAACCAAGCAAGGGGCCCATCGTCTTTCCTGTTCTGGTCGTGATCGGGATTTTCTCCCTTCTCCTTTTCCCCCAAAAAGCCTATAAAAACCCTTTTAAATCCACCTAAGACATATTTTCCAAACCTAAATTTTCCCCCCCGTTTCATCCCCCTTTTTAATTGGTTGGGTTTTGTTTGTAGGGGTGTGTTGTATGAAGCCTTGATTTGTTTTTGCGGGATAACAACCCATGGGGTGCATGAACAGGGGGGGTCCCCTTTTCAGCAGTTGAACTATCTTGATACCGCCCAAAAAACGTTTTAATTCTTGAGCACCATTTGATACCTGCACAAAAAACCATAATTTTGCCCCATCTTGACTATGCCAATAACGATAGGACACGCATCTTGATACTGTCAAAAGGTATTACATCATTTTGGGGTACGCAAATAAGTAATTATTGAACCCCATCTTGACTCCCGGGCAAAAACGTAATTTTTGACATGTCTCTTGCACCTGTGCAAAAACATAATTATTGACATGTCATCTGCATGTGCAATAACGAAATTTTTGAATGTCATCTTGATACCCCCCAAAAACGATAATTATTGCCCCGTCATCTTGACTACGCCCAAAAACATTTTGCACTCTCTTGACTACTGCCCAATAACGAAACTTATTGAACTCATCTTGACTACGTGCTAAGTTGCATGCTAAATTTTTTTTGCCATGAAATGCGGACTGTGTGCTTATTTGCACTACATTTTTTCCTTTAAATGTCAGTGATGTTTGGAATTTTGCAGAAAAATTTTATTTGCCATGAAGTGTCAGTGATGTTGCAATTTGATGCTAATTTTAATGTCCCTGAGATGAGGTGCATGATGTGTGTAAGGGGTTGCATTAAATTTTTTTTTGCAGAGAGAGGGGTCATGGCAGTGCTGAAGCATTGTTTTTTATTTTTTTAAAATTTCATATGTATTTCTGCTGTTTTTTTATTTTTATTTATTAAATTTTGTTTTTGGATTTTCTGTTTTTAAATTTTCATTCAGTTTTGCCAGTATTTTTCTGAGAAAAAGTGTAATGCAAGCTTTTTCAAGGTGCTAATTTTTTTCTGAAACTCATTAGCCGAATCAGTTTCCATTTTGTTTTTTGTCAGCCTATTTTTAGCAGTTGGCCACTTGCAGTCAAAACACTTTTTTTTTGCAGTCTGAGAACTTGGGTATCAGTTTGATTGCCTCCTTGATGTTCAGATAAAGCTCACAGCAAAATATATTTGACTGGTATTATCTTATCGCTTGAAATCAGAAGGGCTGTTGTTTTACTGTCCAGGAGTAACCAGCCATCGGAATTCTATGTTCAATTCAGTCATGTCGGGGATGTAGTGTTCCATGGGCTGCATTGTTTTCGCTCATGTTTTCCTAACAAGCAACTGCAATTGATTGTAACATAGTTCTCACTCTCATTATAAGCTCTTCTGAGCTGTTATCCATCAGAATATTGGCAGATCGATCTGAATTTCGAGGTATTATTATGGATTGTGTATGTTGTTGACCAACCATTTTTGTTACAGGCATTCATCATTGGCTTTCGGTAGGTCACATGTTCCCGTGGCCAATGGGAGGTATGAAATCTCCCCTAGTGGCGTTTTGTTATGACTGCTCCTATTTGAGCGTTTTCATTGGATAAAGAGTTGGACACAGTGTGAAGGTCGAAACTGTGAGCTTTGGAATTGTGTGTCCACTTGGCGGGTCTATTGTTATCTTGAGGGGAACACAGGTTGTGAATAACATCTCAGGACCTTTTCATCAAAACTCGTGTTTCTGAGGTGGGTATGTGTTTTAATATGCGATTTTGATAAGGAGAAATAGCGATGATTATTTTATTGATGTTTTCCGGTTTGGTAATGTCTTATGATTATCAGTTTATCAAAATCCCAAATCGGCACCTGACACCCCGCATATTTTAGTCTTAGTGGAAAAAGGCTGAGGTGACAAGTGACTATAAATGGAGAGTCACACACACACATATTTATATATATATATATATATATATATATATATATATCTATATATTATATATAATATATATATATATATTATTATATATATTTATATATCTATATATAAAAACCTCAGTTTGATAAAGCAAACCACACCACATTATCGAATGTACAATTTTATTTGTGTGCTTTAAGATTTTACACAGATATATCTTGATGTGTGCTTTAAGGATTTAACGATATTTCTTCATAGATGATCAGTATTGTGGGTTATTTCCTTGAAGTAAGTCGCAACTGCTTTAAAAAAGAAGAAAATTATTTGGCCCATACACAAATCAGAGGCTTTCTCAACTAGGTGTTAAGATATCCATATCTAATTCACAAGAAATAATCACACTGGTATCCCAAATTTATGATTGGTCAGGCTCAAGAATCACTTTGAAAGTAACCATTGTCGCATACTGCCTCTTCAGCAAACACCTTTCTTCGTCACCAGTTTCGTCATGGAAAATCCACTAAAGGTGACTTGTAAGAAAATTCAAAAAGCTACACACAAAATGGACTGACAGTCAAAGGAGGCAATCATTTTAATGAAAAACTACTTCAGCTAGCATCAGTGAGGTCCCTTGATTGAAATGATTGCGTGTTCATTTTTTAATGTCTTTGAATAGCTTATTGGGTGGAAAACCCAAGCACTCGAAGCCAGTGACTATCACAAGCATGAGATGAATTCTCTTCGGAGTTATGCAGAGGGCAAAACAATGCTGTCCTTAAGTTCAATGCCAAAAAGACAAAGGATACACATAAAGTCACTCCTCAGAATATCCAGCATCAATAGAACCAAATTGTGGATATGTTTAGCAACTTTACAAATTTTAGGCTCTGTGAAAGAAACCAAACAAGACAAACAACTATGTGAAAGACGGAAATAAAAAAGGTGTGGGCCTAGAAACCTCTGCTTCACCATAAAGAAGGAGAAAACTGATGTGGTTTGGTCACACCCAAGTACACATCTCATCTCATCATCAGACCGTGACCTTGTCGGGTCATGGGGGAGACACGAAAGACGATGCCGTGGTAAGGCCTACTCATCCATCCGTCTCATCTTGCGCAGTTGTTGTCAAGTCATTCATCTGGTCCATTCTCTGATTGTTGTCCATCCATGACTTGTTCTGTCTTCCCCTCTTTCTGCACCCCCTTGAGTGTCCCTGCAGTACTGTTTTTGCAGAGTGTGGTGGCGGGTGACGTGGCCGAACCATGTCAGCTTTTTCTTTTGAACAAATGGTGAGAGAAGGGGTTCCTATGGGACCTGCCAGCCTGTGTTATTTGTTCTTGACATTTTCATTGTCTTTGGTCTATCCAGGATATGCCAGCAGTTTTCTATGGCATTATGTTTAAATGACTGGATTCGCTTTTGCTGTTTCAGCAGTATTGTAGGTTTCACTTCGTACAGGCAGGATTATGTCTGATTAGGGCTTTGTAGAGCTTTAGTTTGATTGGAAATGATCTCTTTACTTTTCTCATATGGTGGTGAGTTTTGTCATGGATGATGTTGCATGGTATTTGACTTTGATTTCTGTCGTCGATCGCCGTCCTTTGTGAGTGTAGGCCAGGTTATTAAAAGCGTCTACCTCTTCGTTGTGGCCGTTCATGTAATTTTAGCAGTGCGTTGCTCGTGCTGTTCACAGTACTTTTACTTTCTCCGAGCCTCCTCCATCCCATTGCTCAGCTCTGTCCTCATGTCTGGTCGTAAGATCTTGCCGTCTGTGTTACTTCGCCCATGACGTCAATGTCCTTCGGCAAACCGCAAGTTGTTGAGGGGTCTGCTGCCAATGGAGATGGTAGAGTGGACGTCATGAGAGGGTCTCTCTTCATAATGTTGTCCAAGAAACGATTTAACCAGGATGGAGATAACGGCATCCTTGTCGGACCCAACTGTGGTTTTGAAAGTCGTCTAGACATGAATTGTCAGAAGGACTGCACTGCTTGCGGTGTTGTATTGTGCTTGAAGGGTTTGCACTAGTCATTATTCAATGCTAACATTTGAGGACCTGCCACGGCTTTGTGCCATACTCTGTCGAACCTTCTTGAAGTCGATGAAGTAGTGGGAACTCGGTCTTTGATGTTGAAGATGTTTTTTCCATCCGGGATGTGGTGTTAAACATCTGTTGATTTGTGCTCCTGCCCTGCCCTGATCCAGCTTGTTCTCTGCAGATGTCTTCTGCCTCCTTGAGTCGATTCAAAATACTTTGAGCATGATCTTGCTGGCTTGGTGATGAGGACTGATTGTTTTTGTTTTTTTTTGTTTTTTTATGGCAATGCGTAATGCCTCTTTGCAATTCCAGTGCAAAAAACCATCTTGCAAGGAACAGTCGAAGGCAAGAGAATAAGAGGCCGCCAAAAGAAATCATGGGTTGAAACATCAAAGACTGGACCGCCAGCCCTTGCAAAACCTTATATTGCTCACACCGGATCGTGAAGCATGGAAAAAAGATCTCTGTCGCGTCTTCTCTCATGTCCCCCTACGTCCTTTGGGACATGGAATGATGTGAGTGAGGAGTGAAGAAAAATATATGCTCCTTTCTAACAAGACGGCATGGCCATATTTTGCATGGCCAAGCAAAGATGAAAGAGAGGTTATACCAAGTATCTCACAATAGATGGTCAAAACACTATCTGACCTTATTGCTTGTGGGTCAGAAGCGAACACTACTCAAATTGGAAAGGAGGCAAAACAAAGCAGCAGGAAATGTGGATTTGAGGTCCTTCTAAGAGTCAATTAATGGTGCAGAAGAAGAGCAAATCAAAGCATTCTTGATGAACTCTCTGTGCAAACGGAAAAATACAGGATGAAATTGCTGAGCGCAAAGAGGGATAGTTTAAAATTGTGTCATGCAAACAAAAAAACACGACACAAATCTGGGACGTATGCTGAGGTCGGTCACTGCTGAGGACGTCCTTCTGAGGAGTCACTTCTGAGGACGTTCACTGCTGAGGACGTCTCTCTGAGGGGACGTCGGTGCTGAGGGACGTCACTTCTGGGACGTCATGCCGCGGACGTTCACTGCCGAGGGACGTCACTGCGAGGACGTCACTTGGAGGGACGTCACTTTGAGGACGTCACTGCTGAGGACGTCACTTCTGAGGACGTCACTGCTGAGGACGTCACTTCTGAGGACGTCGCTGCTGAGGACGTCACTGCTGAGGACGTCACTGCTGAGGACGTCACTTCTGAGGACGTCACTGCTGAGGACGTCACTGCTGAGGACGTCACTGCTGAGGCGTCATGTGAGGGTGCTGAGGAGTCATTTCGAGACGTCGCTGCTGAGGACGTCACTGCTGGGAGTCGCTGTGAGGACGTCATGCTGTGGACGTCACAGGTGAGGACGTCATGCTGGGGCCGTCGCTGCTGTCGTCAAGGGAAGAGCAGGGAAACCACCTGTGGAGAAGAGCCCCAGCACATCATTTGGTGCAGAACTCTTCAACATTCAACATGTCCTGACTGGACCGATCAGACGGCCCAGTAACAAGATTTAGTCAGTACCTGCCAGACGGACTGTGAAGTCCCGCCAGGATCAGTTCTGGGGCCTGTTCTTGTCACTCTCTACACCGCTCCACTGTCCACATATACTTATACCGTCTCAGACAAATATAATTTTATGCAGATGGACTCTCAGATTCTAAGCCGTGACACACTTGAAAAATCTTCCTTCCTTTGATGAATATGACCTATGCTTTCAAGATATCCAAAACTGATGATAGAGAAAGTTACACTAAACGTGATAAAACTGAAGCCTGCTTGTAGGGACCAAAACAACTCTCTTCATTACAACAGCTGCAATAGACTTCGGCAACTGCATCAGTCTCTATCCCCTTGCCGTAAAGTATCTGGGACATTATTGACAACTCATCTCTATGCAAAAATTCATCCCAGACCTGCCAGTCTGTTCTTTCAATACGGGTATTAGTGCATATTCGAAGTACCTGTCACGAGGCAACCTCTAAATTGTGGCATCTCTCATTCTTTCACGTCTGGATATTGCAATTCTCTTTTGGGTCAGCCGCATCATTATCCACTCTTCACGTATTCAAAACTGCAAGTCGACTAGTTCTCAGAAAGAAAATCTGAGCACATTACCCTCTCTTGCGATCTCTCATGGCTGCCTATGCACAAAGAATAAACTATAAGCTCAGGACTCTCTGTTACAAATGTCTCCACTAAAACAGCACCTCCTCCTCTGTGATGTCTCCACTGTACAACCCCTTCTCGTTCTTTGCTCTGTGCAGATTCCTGTGTTACAAACACTAGATTCAACCAGTCCACTGTTGGCCGTCGTCATTCTCTTATTTCTGGTCCAGCGATTTGGAATGTCCTATCTCTCTCGCCAAAGGCCTTTTGGCCTTTTAAATCTGGCCTCAAGAATTATTTGTTTCAAAACCCTAAGAAATTTCCTTCTCTGTTTATTCATAGCTATCCCGTTTTCAACAGCCAAAAACATCCAAAACCTGACAAAGTGTATTAGTGTGTGTGTGTGTGTGTGTGTGTGTGTGTGTGTGTGTGTGTGTGTGCATTGGACTTGTTAGAAACTTATTACTTGCTATTGGTTGCATGATGTGTAAGAATGAGTTGAGTGGAAGCGCCTTTGATTTGTCCCCCCCCCTCCCCCCCCCCTTTCTTTCCCCTCCTCCCCTCCTCCCCCCCTCCTCCCCCCCCCTATGCAAGATACAGAGCTATTTAAATTCCATTTATTATTATTTTGAATTATTTTGCGGAGAGTAGGGGGAACAACTGTGACATCTAACATTTCACCGTTGTTGCCAGAGGACAACGCTGTCATGGGAGAAGCTCCCAGACATATTTGGTTGCAGAATCTTCAACGTTTTGTGGAGCAGATAGGGGGGAAAAACTGTGACGAGGTAATTGTCAAAAGTATTTGCAACACAACGCTGACAAAGTACATCCTGCTGTCAGTGATGTGATGTAAAATGAATATTGATATAATTATGACTGAAAGGAAAGCACCACAAGAAGAAAACAAAAACACCTGGATTGAAAAAAAAGAAAGAAAAACTATAGGGGAAGAATGATGAAATGGGGATTAAAAAAACGTACCCCCCCCCCCCAAAAAAAAAAAATAAATTAAATATATAAATTAAAAAAAGAAAAGAAATAAAAAACAGAAAAAGAAGAAGAAGGAAAACCTTAATAAAAAATTTTGTATATTTATATATATATATTTTTTATTTTTTGGAATGGTGCTTTGCAATCTGCATGTGAAGAAAAAAAACTATGCAGACAAAAATTGTTGAAAAAAAACCTGCCCTCTAAAGGGGGCTGGCAAACTTATTTTCTATTGGTACCCTTGCCTTCCCTTTTTTTAGAAAGGGGACATTTTTTTTTGGGCTATGGAATCTTCAAGGGAGCTATTGGGGAAAGTACTGGGGGCAATAAAAACCGCCCGTTGATGTCGATCAAATCCGTGTAGACTGGCTTTCATATGTGCTGTTTTATGGGAGGAAATGCAGTCCTAGATGATGGTTGCACGTGCTAAAGGGGAATTACAGATTGTTTGTTTGACGTTAGCAGGTTGGTGATATCCTCACAGTATTTGTGAAACCACTCTGTGTGGTGTATGTACTCTGGTCATCTTTCCATGGATTAGCTGGTTCTTCGACTTTACATTAATACGTTTGGTAAAAAAGGTAATAGGGGAGGGATAGCTCAGTGTTCGGAGTACTCGCTTTCCCAGTTCAAGTTATGCTGCGTGAGCGTGGTTACCAGTTGGATGGGTGGACCGTTTGCGAGTTGTCTCGTAAGTTCCCCGCTGTAAATGGGTCCCTGCCTCTTTAGGGTCAGGGAAGGTAAAGCGCAAGGCGGAGGAGATGGGCGCCGCCCTCAATATGCTGGCAGCGAGTGAGGTCTCAGTCGCCTCGTCCCTACGACCTTCTAGGTTATGAGGACTCCTTTTATTAATACCGTTTGAAATGACTGTGTTGATATTGATAGATGACGTAAAATGAATAGTAACCCTTGTCCCGTGATGGAATTGTTTGAAATGATGTGGTGGGAAGTATGTGTATTGATCTTTTGCTGAAAGATGATGGCAGATTTTACACAACACATGCCACAACAGAAGATGAATATGGGTGTATTATGTTAAGGTTAGTAGTGGATAGAGTGTGCCTGTGTCTTTGTTGTTGTTTTGGGGTGGTTTTATTGTTTTAGCCATTGAGATCAATGTATATTGAACAGAAATGCAGCATGTCAGTAAGGGAGTGCAAAGTGTGTGGGGAGAGGATTTCTTGTTGTTTTTGTTGTTGTGTAAATGTCTTTTAAAAAATCACATGAAACAACAGCGGCCACAGTGGATTGTTGATCAAGTGGGTGTTTCAAAAATCTTGTGCCGTTAAAAGATCATCACAGAATGTATGCAAGGGTGCGCACTCCATTAAGAAATTTAATACTCACTTGAAACAGAATAGAATAGCATGTTTGCTCTCTCTCTCTCTCTCTCGCTCTCTCTCTCCTCTCTCTCTCTCTCTCTCTCTCTCTCTCTCTCTCTCTCTCTCTCTCTCACGCCCTCTCCACTCGTTTGTTGCTTTCTTTTCTCTCACAGCCACCAGCTGTGCACACAAACTGTCCAACAAACATGACCGGTTTTAAATTCTTATACTTCACGAGTATAAGCAAATATTAATAATCCACATCACGACACACTCACAAATGGGTTCTGACTAATTAGCACATGGTTTATCAGGCCACGCTCTCTTCTAGCTGCCCCTACCGTGGACACCACAGTACAACAGTCTTATTCCGTATCAGTCAGTTGCTGCACTCTGCTGCAGGAACAGCTAAATAATAACAATCTCATATCATATCATCATCATCATCTCATCATCAAATATCATCTCATCATCTATCTTCATCATCATTCATCTCTGGAATTTATCTAGCGCTGATCTTGTAAAACAAACAAAACGAGCGCTTTGCACTCAAATCATTTACTCGATGCAACTTCCTAATTATAATAAATAACATATTTCAATTATTGCACGTGCACACACACAACACACACCGCGAGACCACACTTAAGAGAAGAAGGATGCTGTTGAAAAGTAGGCGGATATGGAGGGAAAGTCTTCAAGTTGGAAATAAGGTGTTTTGAGGTGGATTTGAAGTATCAAGTGAGGCTTTTGACAAGTGAAGAGGAGGTATTCCAGGTGGAGGGACTCTAAAACAGCGAAAGAGCGACGCCAACAGTGGTTTGTTTGAATCTGGGTGTCGAAAGCGCAAGTATCTGCGGTGAACGAAAAGGTTACAGGATGGAGTGTACAGGTGAAGACAGTTACAGAGATAAGAGGGTGCAGATTTGTGGAGACATTTGAAACAGAGGGTATTGATCTTATACTACAGTCTTTGTGAGACAGGCAGCCAGTGAAGAGATCACAGAAGAGGAGTGATGTGTTCAGATTTTATTGCCTTAGGACCAGTCGAGCTACAGAGTTTTGTATGCGTTGAAAAGAGTGGATGGATGATGCTGGTAGGCCAACCAAAAGAGAATTACAGTAGTCTAAACGTGAAAGAATGAGACATGTGACAAGCTTGGAAGTTGCATCAGTGGACAGATACTTGCGAATCACGCTTATGCGCCGTAATTGATAGTAGTAAGACTGGCAGGTCTGGGTGATGAATTTTTTCATAGAGAGTGTGTTGTCAAGAACTACACCTAAATACTTTTACACACAAAAGACATAGTTCTTCAACTAGACCCCTGTTTTTACACATAAAAGACATAGTACCTAAACAAGTCCGTTGTTTTTACACACAAAAGACATAGTTCTTGAACTAGACCATTGTTTTTACACACAAAAGACATAGTTCTTGAACTAGACCATTGCTTTTACACATAAACGACATAGTACCTAAACTAGACCATTGTTTTTACACACAAAAGACATAGTTCTTGAACTAGACCATTGCTTTTACACACAAAAGACATAGTACCTAAACTAGACCATTGGTTTTACACACAAAAGACATAGTTCTTGAAATAGTCCATTGTTTTTACACATAAAAGACATAGTACCTAAACTAGACCATTGTTTTTACACACAAAAGACATAGTTCTTGCATTGTTTTTACACATAAAAGACATAGTACCTAAACTACCCATTGTTTTTAACACAAAAAGACAGTTCTTAAAAGCATTGTTTTTACACACAAAAAAGTTTTTAATACCATTTTTTTTACCCAAAAAAGCAAGTACCAAAAAAATTTGACCATTGTTTTTACACACAAAAAAATTATTTCTTAACTAGCCATTGTTTAACCCCAAAAAAGCAAAGTCCTAAATAGACCTTTTGTTTATAAAAAAGCATAGTACCTAAAAGCAGTTTAACCCAAAAAACATGCCCTAAAGTAGACCATTGTTTTAAAACAAAAGACTGTCCCAAAAAGAACCATTGTTTTACACCAAAAACTTACCTTGCCATTTTTTAAAAAAAAGCCGCCTAAATGTTGTTTTGGGGCTAGTTAAAAAAATTTTGTTTTGTGTTTTTGTGGGTTATGGGGGTTGGAATGTTGTTTTTTTTTTTTTTAAAGGGCCATGGTTCCCAAAGGTGGTTTGTTGCGGTTGTTATTTCCCGCGATTTAAGTGAAAAAAGTTTTGGGGGGTTTCCCCCGGAGTTTTGTGTTGATGTGGGGGTGTTTGGTGGGGTTTTCGTCCCGGGGGCACTCCAACCCAAACATTTTCTGCCCTAAGCATGTTTCTTCAGGTGAACATTTCCCCAAGTTTTCGGGACAGTTGTATGTTTTATTTTTTGTCCCGTTCCGAGTGACTTCCAAACGCAAGGGGCACTGCGGTTTCTGAAATTGGCAAAATTGATTTTGGGAGTCCCTTGCCCACAGACACCCCACTCCTGGGCCCAAGTGGGCATAAGGACAGTCAGCTTTGGGAATTTCTCCAAAGGTAAACCAGCCCCCAGGGTCAGAAAAATTTCAAAAATTTAAAAAGGACTGTGCGAATTTTCCAAGGGAAACCCTGTCACATTCCTTTTGTTTGCCCCACTAAGGAATAAGGGCTGTAAAAAGAGGTTTGGGGAAAAGAAAATTGTCTTTTAAAAAAGGCCTTTTTATTATTTTGTTTTTTTTCCCTTTTAAAAATTTTATAAGGTTTTTGGATTTTAACCCAAAAATGCCCCCCCCCACCCCTTCATAGTTTCCCAAATTTCTTTTTTTTTTTCCCAATATGCCAAATAAAGGTAAAAAAAAAAAAAGGGCCCCCGACAAACTTAAAAATTTTTTTCACAACAGAAGCCCCCCCACTTTTCTCTCATAGAAACCACCATAATTTTTTTTTTGTTTTTTTTTTTTTTTTTTCTTAAAAAATAACAGGTAAAAACAACAAAATTTAAAAAAAACGCGGGGCAGTTCCCCCCCCCCCCCCCCCCCCCCCCCCCCCCCCCCCCCCCCCCCCCCCCCCCCCCCCGCCCCCAAAACCCCCCTTTTCCCTTCCCAAAAAAACCCTTCCCTTTTCCCCCCCCCCCCCCCCCCCCCCCCCCCCCCCCCCCCCCCCCCCACCTGGGCCCCCCCCCCCCCTTCCCCCCCCCCAGAAAATTTTTACCTTAAAAAGGCTTCTTTAAAGTGCGTCACAACTAAGCTGCCTAAGACGCAAGTTTTAGTAGTTTTCCTGGAAAAAGATTTATCATAAGGACGTTAGACGGGCTAAACTGCAGCTGTTAGTATGTTACTCTTAAAAAGACTTCATCTAAGTGACGCAGACGGGGTCTAAGACTGCAGCTGTTTGATTTTTACCTTAAAAGATTTCATATAAGTGAGCAGACGGGTCTAAGACGCAGCGTTAGTATGTACTTTTAAAAAAGCTTCATCATAAGTGACTCAGACTGGTCTAAAAACTGCACTGTTGTATGTGTACTCTTAAAAGACTTCATCATAAGGACGTCAATGGTCTAAGACTGCAGCTGTTGATTGTACTTTTAAAAAGATTCATCATAAGTGACGTCGACTGGTCAAAAGACTGCAGCTTTAGTATGTGACTCTTAAAAAGACTTCATCATAAGTGACGTCAACCAAAGTCTGACCAAAAAAAAACAACTTTCGGGTGGTAGCAGGCTTCAATTTTTGGGAAAACACACAATACACAAATGTCCACCAAAAATGACAAAACTTCAGTTTTTAATGTGGTCCCAAGTTTTTTGTGACTGTCCTACAGAAGTCTCCCCATTTCATGCCTTTACTTATCTGCACAACGCTGAACTTGTTTGACCTTCTCCGTTTGGGGGACAGTCAAACATAATACTGTAAGGTAAGGTAAAGGGAAAAGGGGTCCCAAAAACCAAAAGGTCGTAGGAGCGAGGGGTCAGAGACCTCACTTCCTAGGGCCAGCAAATTTAGGCGGGGCCCCTTCCCTTCCTCGCTCTTTCCTTCCGACCTAAAGAGGGAGGGACCCATTTACAGCTGGTGAACTGGGGGGGAAATTGTACTGAAACCAAGGGCCCCAAAAAGGGCACCCATCCAAGGTAACCCCGCGTGAAGCTGCTAAAATTGGGTGGGGGAAAGGAGTGCTCCCACCACTGACATCCCCCCCCATATTTACTGTATTGTATTTTTCAGGAACTACAAGCAAACCGCTCATAAAGCATGAAACGTACCAAACTACCGTAAAAATGTGAACTCTTCCTCCTCCTTTGTTTTTCCCTTTTTTCCCCCTTTTCTTTTCGCCCAAAGTACACAAAAAATATGATTGGAAAGGAAAGTGAAAGGCTGAACCCAAAAACACTCCCGGGCACACTGGATTAATTTTTGTACCCACCTGTTCCTACCCTCCTATTATTGGGGGGGAAAGGATGTTCACCACAACTCAAAAACAAGTATAGGCCGGCTAAAAATGGGAAGATCCAATTCAAAAATCTGGAAAGACTACAGCATTTCTTCCACTCAGAATTAAAATCTGAAAGTTAGCAAGTTCTGCCGCGCTTTTTGGCTGCAAATACTACAACAAAAATGATAAAAAATTAATATGGTTTTTTTTCAAGGCGATAAGTCAGCGGGACAGCTGGGGGAACAAATGGAAGTGTGTTACACGAGCGAAAAAACGAGAACATTTTAAAATTGTTAACTGAAAGAAAAGAAGGAATAATAATAATAATTAAAAATTATGGGAAATTTTTTATAGCGCGAAACTTTTAAAACAACAAAACCCCTTTGGGTGAACGATAAACCGAGGGCCTGTGTGTTACACAAACATTTTCAGCGCAGAAAAGAACCCACGGCAACAAGAGAGTTGTCCCGGGAAAAATTCTTTGAAAAGGCCACTCTGAAGGGGAAAAAAATAAGTTGCAGACAGGGAAAAAAAAGGGTGGGCTGCCTTGTGGCGACGCCTCACCCCCGGGGGAACAGCCCCCGAATTTCACCAGAGAAATACCGTGACTTAAAGTGTTAAAAAAAATAAATAAAAAAGATAAATAGAACTGACCACGCCATGGCGCAGTGGTTTTGGGACCTTTGGGTTACAACTGGAAGGTTGTGGGGTTTAAAACCCACATGTACAGGAAATTTTTTTTAAATCATCAGCTCTTATCAGAGTGAGTGTGGTATGGGGTTTATTGGAGGAAAAATGGGGCCACACAGTCCAGCTTCTCTACTTTACAGATGCGGTTTGAGATGTTGCTCAAAATTTCCACCAAAAATGCAGGTTCTGTTTCTCCGACCCCGGTTTTACGCCAGGATAGAGTACAACCTGTCAAGTAGTCTCAAAGCACACCCTTCCATACAGTATAATTAGGGGCATCCCAAAATCAGATATCATGCAATAAAAAAGTTGGGAACCCCCTTTTTTGTGGTCTCAAGTTGACTCAGTTTTTATTTCCCCTGCACATTTGGGGAGTGGTGAGTTGTTCAAAGCCTTTGGGGTTGGAGTTCTAAAAATCAAAGGGACAGTCGTTGGAGGGGCGTTATGGTAGTTTCCCCCTCAGGGGGGCGACTCACTCAGTCTGGTCCTCGACTGAGCTAATACGTCGTAGTAGGGGGGTTAGTAGGTGGTGCCGCGTTGTTGCTCAGAGCAGGGGAACACTGAACATCACCCAAAAGACCCCGCGCATGCAGGGCTCCTCTGGCCAGTGGCCCCCCCAGCGGCCTGACACTGACGGGCCCTGAGGGTGCGAATAACGAATCTGGGTATGGCTGGGGGAGGAGACTGGAAATGGTGGCGTGGGAACAGCGTGGGGTTTAAAAAAGAGGGAGCAATAAATTTTTTAAAAAAACGCTACAAGACGGATGAATCGTACCATTCTGACTTACCTTATTAGTTCCAGCAAAAAAATTTGGGGGGGGGGTTTCCGTCGAACTTATTTTTCAGGGAAAAAGCATCAGACCTAGAAGAGAGAGAGAAGGGAGAGAGAGAGAGAAGAGAGAGAGAGAAGAGAGAGAGAGAGAGAGAGAGAGAGAGAGAAACACGAAGTAGCTTTGCTCAGCATACCGACATCCTGATTTTACGTAGACAAACCCCAAACCCCCAAACAGTTTTAGCACAGCAGAGCGCACCCTGAAGGAAGGACACAAACCCCTGTCACCATCCTCCCCACGCAGCTGTACAGGAATACAACAGTCAGGGCAAAAACCTTCAACTGGCTGTGAAGCGACCTTACCTTCACCTTCATTCCTCTTGCCGGGGGGCCAAAGGCTCCAACATCAATTTCCCCCACTGGTTCCTGCTGCAGCTGTGCGTCGTGCGGCGTTCCCCGTGCTCCGCCTGCCCGTTCCGCTCTACTTTCCCTTGTCGCCTGTTGTTTTTTTGGGGTCCCCTTTTTTTTTTTTTTTTTTTTTTTTTTTTTTTTTTTTTCTTTTTTTTTTTTTTCCCCTTTTTTTTTTTTTTTTTGGTTTTTTTTTGGTTTTTTTTTTTTTTTTTTTTTTTTAATTTTTGGGTTTTTTTCCAATTTTTTTTTTTTTTTTTTTTGTTTTTTTTTTTTTTTTTTTTTTTTGGGGGAAAAAAAAAAAGGGGGGGGGAAAAATTAGAAGAAACACAAACTTTTTGGTTCCCGTCGACTTATTTAACAAAAAGGAAACAGACTCGAGAGAGGAGAGGAATGAGAGAGAGGACGACAAGTTAGCTCGACGAGGGGAAAGGAAAACGGGAAGGAAAAAAACCGGGAAGGACCTTTCTCACATATTCTCCCCTGTCCTGGCCCAAGACAATTCCACACGCCGGTTCCGCGGGGGGCCCCGGGGCGCCCAGGCAGCGCCGCTTCCCCATTCCCTCCGCCCAGTTTTTTGGGGTTTCCTTAGGTTCAAAACACGGGAACGAGGTATGAAAAGGAAGACCTTACCTCACTTCCTTTATTGGGAAGGCTCCGACAACTTTTTGGAATTGTTTCCTTGGACTGAGTCCTTCACTGCTTGAACCCGTTCCTTACTTTCCCAATTTCCAGTGTCATTCCTGGAGATAAAACACTTTTATTCTTGTTCCTTCGATGGAACGCCGTTGCCTTTACCCTGTCCTTCTGGACATGGCCTCAATCCCTTCTCTCGTTCCTCTTCTTGGCTGATTTTTCTAGCTCCGCTTTCCCACGTCTTCCCGTTGTTCTCCCCAGTTGTTTTTTTCTTTCGTTTCTTTTCCTCCTTTCAAACTTTGTTTTTTATTTTCTTTTTCTCATTCCTTTCTATTTTTCAACATTTTATGTAATTTTCCAAAAAGCTTTTGGAAAGGATTTGGTTTTTTGTGGAGTTGTTTTAGAGATGTGGGATAATGTTTATTTGGGAAGGAAGTGTAATTCTCTGAGGTTGCTGAGCCCCGTTGTGACGTGTGACTGAGGAATGTGAGTTCTATCTTCAAAGATTCTCAAAAGAGGTGAAGGCGTGGATGATCACTATGTTTTTTGTATAGTTAAATTTAAGCTGATGTCAAACTTGTGAGTTTGGGTAACCGTAACCTTCAACAATAGAAATTGGTAGATCATTTAATTTAAAATATATCTAAATAAAATATATAAATTAATGTTTTTATAGAATTAATGATGGTTGAGATAGGCAAATGGAAAGAAAAAGCCCAACGAAAAGATAAAAGGCAGATTTTCGGGATGGCCCGGGCAACGGGGAGGGAGAAGCGGGGGGGGGCACCCTTTTTATGAGGAAGTGTAAGAGGCAATTTTCACAATTTTGTAGGTAATTAAGGGAAGGCGTTAAGAGGAAGGAGAAGAAGAAGGAAAAGGAGAAGGGAGAGAGAGAGAAGAGAGAACAATTTGAAGGGGGAAGAAAAGAGGGAAAGGGGTAGAACGGAATTAGGGTTCGTTAAAGGAATAAATAATTAAGAAAAGATAAATTAAATAAAATAATAATAATAATAATAATAATGTATGGAAATTTATATAGCGTGAATCTTGTAAAGCAACAAATCAAAGCGCTGATTTTTTTACATTTAAAATCACGGCAGATTTCTCCGTGAAATTCGGGCTGCTCTCCCCGGGGAGAGCGGGAGAAGCGCGTCGCCACTTACAGCCGCCCCCTTTTTTTTTCATGTCTCAACCTGTATTTGTTTCCTATCAAGAGTGGCTTTTTCCTAAGAATTGCCAGGGTCAATCCTTGTTGCCGTGGTTCGTTTTACGGCGCTAAATAAATACGGGGAAAAACCAAACTGGTTATCGTCTCATCCGAAGACACGCCCAACCACCACTCCATGGTCTATGAGGGAAAGTTTCGGGTCCAAAGGGTACGAACCGCCGCCACTTCAGACCGACTTTTCCTTCTAACAGCGCGTTACCCTATGTATGAGGGTAAATGGATAAGCTTAAGTTCTTTACAAACCATGCCCTCACCCCACCCAACCATTCCCTTTCCGCAAAGAAAAGAATAAAGGGGAAAAACCCAAAACGCCAAACATAAAACATTGCATAACAAAATTCAATTACTAAAAAAATAAAAACAAAGAAATATGACTAAAACACTACGACGGCCATTCAAAGGTCTCTCAATCTCTTCATATCCCTACACCACCATCTCTCGCCATTCATTTTTTCATACAAGCAATATGCATAATGTTTATGAATACACATGAATTACTGTTACTGTTACTGGTCCCGTAACCCGCCAGGGTCGTAAGGGCGCTGCATGGTGGACGAACGGTGGACCAGCTGGCTCCACTGAGCGCGGTCGTGGGCGAGTGCCTGGGTGACACTGAAGTCCTCCCCTCTCCAATCGGCCCACTTTCTCCTCTGTCTGCCCCGTCTTCTCTTCCCCTGGACTGTTCCTTGCAGGATGGTCTTTGCAAGTCCTTCTGAGTGTGTTACATATGAATTCTTCTTCTTCAAGTGTCCGTCTGGTCCTGCAGACATCGACGATCATGGCTCTCCATTCTTCCCTGTTCTCGGTCCCTCTCATGAGCTCATTGTTGGTGCCCTCTTTATTCGTTGCGAATTTATTTAAGCTGTCTGTGAATTTTGTTCGTTGTCTTCCTCTGCTCTTGTTTCCACAGATTTTGCCACTCCATAACAGTTTCTCTAGTCCGTCAGCCCTGATTATATGGCCGAAAAATTTGAGTTGTCTTTCTCTGATGGTGTTGAGAAGGGATCTCTTGTTCCCAGCCATTTCCATTACTTCTGCATTAGTTTTTCTTTTTGTCGATGAGATTTTCATGATTCTCCGGATGAACCACATTTCCACTGCTTCTAGTCGCTGTTCTGTGTCCTTGGCTAGGGTCCAGCACTCACATCTATTTATTTTTTATAATTTATTTATTTATTTATATCACTTTAAGTCACGTCAGATTTCTCTGCGTGAAATTCGGGTTGCTCTCCCCGGGGAGAGCGCGTCGCCACAGAGCAGCGCCACCCATTTTTTTCTTCTTTTTTTTCTGTCTACAACTGCATTTGTTTCCCTATCAGAGTGGCTTTTTTTCTACAGAATTTTGCCAGGGACAACCCTCTTGTTGCCGTGGGGTTTTTACGTGCGCTAAATAATTTTTGTGTAACACACGGGACCTCGGTTTATCGTCTCATCCGAAAGACTAGCGCCCAGACCACCACTCAAGGTCTAGTGGATGGGGAAAAATGTTCGGGTCCAAACGGGATTTGAACCACCGCCCACTTCCGACCCGGACTTTTCGCTTTCTAGACAGGCGCGTTACCTCTAGACCACCGATCCACCGTACATCCGTACAGAAGAATGGACCATACGTAGGCTCTCAAAACATGGATCTTTGTCTTGAGGCTTATCTTACTGTTGGTAAAAATGCATTCCATGTTGTTAAAAGTTGCCTTAGATTGACCGATTCTCTTCTTGATTTCTGTGTCACACTTGCCGTCCGGGGTGATAGTACAACCAAGGTATTTAAAGGTGTTTACTTGTCTGATTCTCTCTCCTTTACAGGCTATGTTGCATTGTGGTATAACAGCTTTTTTCGATTTCACCATGCATTCTGTCTTCTTTGCATTGAGCTGTAATCCTTTCTTTTCGCTTTCGTCTGTTACTGTTGTTAAAATCTTTTGCAGTTTTTCTTCAGAGTCGGCAATAAGGACTGTGTCATCTGCATATCTCAGGTTGTTGATGTTGTTTCATTATTTCACTATATACATTAAATAAATCAGGCGAGAACACGCAGCCCTGCCTCACACCCCTTCAGATTGGTCTATATTGACTGATGTCATTGTCGACTCTAATGGCTGCCTCCTGTTCCCAATATATGTTTCTGAGGACTCGAAGATCTTTCCCGTCGATGTATAGCCCTGCCAGAATATCAAACAAGTCTACTTTGTCGAACGCTTTTGAGTAGTCAATGAAGCAGAGGTACAGGTCTTTCTGGACCTCGATGGATCTTTCCATGAGAGTTTTCAATGCGAAGATTGCATTTCTGGTGCCTTTGTCTGCCATGAATCCAAATTGCGTTTCTGATATTTCTGGGAGTATTTTATTTCTCATTCTCCTTCATGAGTATTCGTAAAAGAATTTTGGTGAGGTGACTCATCAGGCTGATTGTACGATGTTGGTCACATTCAGCTGTACCCAGTTTCTTAGGGATCGCCAATGTAGAGGGTTCTTTATACGTCGGGAACTCTCCTTGGGCATATAAGTTTTTGTATTTTGTGACTCCTTTAAATTCCCCCTCATCCG
>CM054165.1:33878164-33910401 GCA_028751875.1 Rapana venosa
TGCTTTTAGGGGTGTCCCTAGTCGGGACTCTATGCCCTAGACTTTCTTTCTCTAAGGTGCTGTATTCCTGTATTTGGCACTGAAATCGAGACAAACTGTGAACAAATACAATCTGTTCAGCGTTGAGTCTGATAATGCAAGTGTTTACGTGTTAAAATTGTAAAACAAGGAGGGTAACATTACAGTCTTTTAGATTTTCCATTTATATTTCAGAGTAAGACTCCTTTTTTTTTAGTTTAAGCATCTATTTTTTCTTTTTCTTTTTGGAGTGTGGCAAAGTAAATGTTAACTTTGTTTATTCCCCTACAAACTTCGTCATTAGAAACAGGGTGTGGGAAAGTGTGTTTAGGTATGTCAACTTGCCTACAGCAAAACGAGTGTGTCTGACCATTCACTGCAACTGTCAATACAGTTTTTTTTTAAAAATAGACTGCCTGGCTGCTGCATGACTTGTGTAGGTTTCCTTTTGGGATTTTAGATGGATCGCGCGCGCGCACACACACACACACCACACACACACACACCCCAAACACCCCTCACACACACACACACCCCACAAAAAACACAACACACACACACACACACACACAACAATAGGGGGGATGATTTTCCCACTCGTGCAGCTTCGGATTTTGAATCTGACTCAGAGGGAACAGACTTTTTAAAAAACTTGTAGTGAGTTAAACATCTATCAACGGGGGGTAAACATAGACACTTAAAGGGTGAGCGTTTTAAAAAAAAACCAACCCTTTTTCAGAACTAAAGCATGTGGTGGTCTCCCGAGAAAACCTTCTGTCTCCCTTTGGATGATGAGGTTTGACACTGAACTTTTCTAATGTTTCTTCCAGACCAATGGTTGTTTATAGATTAAACGTGATTCGTCTTTTTTTGCCTGGAAAGGATATGTAATTTAAAGTACCCGTTTATTTTTTTTTACTACGATATATCATTTAACGCAAAAAAATTGATGGTTATCCAGATAACAAAAAACATTTCAGCGGGTATGTAATTTTCATGTCTATTTTTGTATGTAAGTTAAATGGTTATAATATGATTTTTGGAAATTTAAATTTCATGGGACTGAACTTTATATAAAAAAAACAAGAAAAGAAAGACAGGAGAGGAAGCAAGAAAGAAACCAGAAAGAAAAAAAGAAAGAAAAGAAAGTAAGAAAGAAAGAAAGAAAGATAGAAAAGAAAAGAGAAGAAAGTTTAGCAGGTTTCCCGGGAAAGTTAGCTTCTATGATTTCAAAAGTAAACAATAGCTAATGACAGTTAAATCAAAAAGAAGAAAAAGCATCTCCTCATCAGACCCGAAGTTTTCGGTGCATGAAGTTTGGCATTGTTCCTTTAAAAAAGGTCATTTTCCCTCCCCAGCAACGTCTGAATTTATTTATTATTTGCATCGGTCATGGGAAAAGGGAAATAGAGATCAAAGCAAACAAATGTAGGTGTAAGATAGGGGAGAGAGAGAGAGAGGAGAGAGGAGGAGAGAGAGAGAGAGGTGAGAGAGGGGGAGGGGAGGGGAGGGAGAAAAGGGGGGGGGGGGGAGGGGGAAAAGTCAATCTCAAAATGTTGCTCCGCCGCCTGTTTGAATTGGACTACAATGACACTTGTAAATAAACAACAACCGCTGGCATTGGACTTGTCCTTGAAGAAAGTTTGGCCTCTTAGTCAGAACTCGTGACAGTCCTGTGCTCTGGACCCTGATGGTCCTGAAAAGAGATTAGTTTGTCTGAACAGTAGACCAGTTCTGGAATGGTCTTGTGGGCAAGTTGAGGGGGTAGAGTATTTTTTAAAAACAGGAATTATACATACACACAGAGCAGCGTTTTTAGTTTTGCTTTAAGACAGAGGAGAGAGGATTGTGTCTCAAAGAATGACAGCATTTATTACACAGTTAGTGTGTGGACTGTGAGAAATAGAGAGTATAAATCTTTATCCATTTAGAGAAAAGAAATCAACTTTATCCATGTACTGTCCCTACCTCTGATATCCTCTGTATCTATCTCCGCCACAGTCTCTGTCTGCCTGCCTGTCCGTTTGTCCTGTCGTCTGTTTGTCTGTCGGTCTGTCTGTTTTGTCTGTCTGTCCTCTTTCTCTGTCTGTTCCTCTGTTTTTCTGTCTGTCTCTCTCATTCTCTTTTTGTCTGTCTCTGTCACTCTGCGCTGCGGCAGCGAGCGCGAGAGCGAGCATCACAGCCGACCGCTCGCGTGTGTGTGTGTGCGCGCGTGGTTGCGAGGACGTCGACGTGCACAACAAAAGGCAAAGTATGTGCCTTGAGCTGTTCATATTCCGTTTCTGAAAACCAGGTATTAAAATGTGGTTTGACAACCACAACATGGTTATCCTACACCACCATCATCGTCAGCTGTTTCCATCATCGCTCCCGGCTGCTCGTACCTCGAACGTTAGATCATAGCCGTATTGCCCTACGTGGACGATTGCAGTGTTTCTCCTGACTTTGACTTGACCTGAATTAATTGACGTTGACTGGGACTTGACTTGAACTCCTTTACCTTGTACGTCTCCTCTTCTCTATATTCCTAATACCAAATTTTAAAAACATCACCTTAATGCTGATCTAGACTAGATTGGTCTCTGTAGTCCCACCTCATGATTTTTTTTAAAAATGATTTGGTTGTTTTTTTTTATTTGTTGTATTTTAGGGACATTCAGATTAAACTGAACTTGTTTTTGCGTTAGCACTCTTTGTTGTTGTTGTTTAGGTGCGTTGTGTGTCCCAATGAAGTATTTTGGTGCCTTGATGAGAGTGGAGATGAAGGAAGTTTTAGGAAGTGCTTTACAAAAAAACAACAACCCAAACAACCGTGTTTCTTTCTTCTCGTCTTGCTTATCTTTGTTTCTACTTCTTCTCCTGCCTCACAGTACACACTACACTCCCTCTTTATCCAATTTACATCTATCTATCTACAATTCTATCTATCTAGTCTATTCTATCTATCTATCCTATCTATCTATCAATCTATAGATCTATCGATCTATCCGATCTACGATCTCATGTAAACAGATCGCTGCGATCTGCTCTTTCTCTCTTTCTCGGCCCCCTCCACCACACACACACACACACACACACACACACAAACACGCACCCTCCCCCGCAAACACACATACACAAACCACACACACACACAACTCTCACGCCCCCCCCCCCTTCCCCCCGCACACACATCTCACACACACACATTCTCTGGGTCAATGCATCCACATCCCCATTTCATTCTTTCATCTATCGTGGTAACGAGAAGACTTCCTTCAACACTTTTTTTGGGACTGACCGTCTGCGCATGAAGACATTGTGGCATGAGCATAGCATGGCATGGATAGACATGGCTATGGATATAACAATGGCATGGTTATCTTTATGAGGGATGGCATGAAGAATCACAGCTCCTTTTCTTTTTTCTTATTTTGCTCACCAGGTTGTGATACCTTAGGTCATTCTTCCCTGCCCTCGTTAACATCGCAGCACATGGACAAAGGAGAACTAGCTTTGTCACTTAACCTTTGCTGATGGCTTAGCCCACCTTTTGTTATGTGGCGTTAAGACAGCGAGGCGTTTTAGTTGGTCGGTAAGTCTATCTGTCTGTTTGTCTGTCTGTCTGTGTCTCCCACCCCCTCTCTCACTATAAACTCATGTCTCTGTCTATGTCTGTCTCCATTTCCTCTATGTCCTATGTCACTGTCTCTACTCTCTCTGTCTGTAACCAGCGCCTCTCATCTCTCACTCTCTCTCTCTCTCCTCTCGTCCCATCTCTCCTCTCTCTCTTCTCTGTCTTTCTATATATCTCTCTGTGTTCATAAATTGTGTGACCTAATTATACTTCGACCCAAATGGAAAAAAAATCTATGAAAATGCTGTTTTTAATAACACAAATGCAGCCGTATTTCTGTCTATGTCTCCTTCTCTTTAGTTTTGTGTCGTGTAGTTATCTCTCTGCCCCCCTCTTTATCGTTTTTTGTTTTTTTTTATCAACCACTGTTACTTCTTTCGACATCCACTGTCTGAAGTTTCCTCTTTCCTGCTTCTTCATCTCTGTCCTCTCTGTCTCTCTGTCTGTCTCTGTCTGTCTCTGTCTCTGTCTCTCTGTCGTTGCTCTCTGTCTCTGTCTCTGTCTGTCTGTCTTCTCTCCCTCGCGTCTCCTCTCTCTCTTTCTCTCTCCTCTCTTCTCCCAATTTTAGTATAAACTGTAATAACTACCTCCAGCCTGGACATGCAGGACAATCCAGGGCCATTCAATGATATCAACGAAATGAAGGTTGGAATGCAGTACTTTATGGGTGCAGGGTAGTAATGAACAATTTCTTTGCATATGAATAGACCACTCGCGCGCTTATATACTCTGTGCACACCCGAACGCAACTCACCACATATGTACATACATAACTCAACATGCACGCACATACATTAGTTCACACACACACAACACACACACACATACACCTCACACTCTTTCCTGAGAAGATCTCCCACAGTTTATATTAATGACACATCTTGTATCCCCTTTACGCAACCTCATCTCTCTCTCTCCTCGCTCTCATACTTCCCCTCTCCCATTCTCCCTCCCACCCTCTCTCTCGGTCTCTCACTCTCTCTCTCTACCTCTCTCTCCCCTCCTCTCTCTACTCCTCACACTCACTCACTCCCTAACGTCTTTTGATAACTTCTCCGCGATAGCTAAGATGAAATTAATTATGTAGAAACCGCTGTATTCTGAATTGTTCTGTCACCATTACCTTTTCCAATGTTTCCTTCAAAATGGACTAAACTCTCTCTCGCTCACTCATCTCTCTCTCTCTCTCTCTCTCTTCTCTCTTCATCCTCTCCTCTCTCTCTCTCTCTCTCCTCCTCTTCTCTCTCTCTCTCCTCTCTCCTCCTCTCTCTCTCTCTATCTCTCTCTCTCTTTCTCCTTCACTACGCCCTGTCAGAATAGTTATAAGATCTGAATTGGGACACAAAAAACGGCTTTCTGAACCCCACTTCAAGAGAGAAAAAAAAACACCCTTCAGCTTCGGCTTTTCTGTTTCCGAAGGTTGAAAGCTTCTCTGCTGGTCAATAGTCCTGCGAGACCAGAGTCCGGACTTTGTCTCTCTTTAGCGTTAAGGTTTTGTTTGTACAGTTAAGATGTCCTCCGAAAAAAAGCAAAGCAAGTTTGGACTGTCCTTGCACAAAAAGGGGCTATAATTTTGCAGACACGAGCACATTTCTCGAAAAAGTTGGCCGTGGTCGGTCTTGAGAGCTTATGTAACCGGGAGGAATGTTTTGGAGTCTGTACAGAAATTGTGATTAATAACAGAATCATTTCTAGATGTCTGTGTTGCCAGGGGTGAATATTTACCACATCAATAGAACTTTTCACTCTTCTCTTTTTCTCTGTCTCTCTTTCTGTCTTTCTGGCTTTCTCTCTCTCTCTCTGTCTCTCTCTCTCTCTGTCTCTCTGTCTCTATGTCTCTTTGTCTGTCTGTTTATCTGTCTCTCTGTCTCTCTTGTTCTTAATGTTTTCTTGTTGGCTAGCGAGAGTGACAGAAATGGATTATAGAGAGTAGATAATTGAGTCATTCCTTTCTTCTCTTTCTTTCAGAAGAGAGAAATGTAAGAACAAGATTTTCAAACAAGATATGCCTGAGACAAACAAATCAAAACCAAACACAAAAGGAGTCTTATTTTCTCCTCCTCCTCCTCCTCCTCCTCCTCTTACCTCCTCCATCACTCCCGCCTCGAAAAAAACAACATCCAACAATAGCGATTCTGCAGAAGAGAAACCTTACGTTTGAGCCTTTCACTCCGGTACATCATCCCCTTCGACAGTTTTTGAAAACTCTCATTTCATTCTGATCATGCATTCCACGGCGAATTGTTTTCGGCATTTTTGTACTTTCCTCTCTCTCTGTCTCTTCCCTTTTTCCCCCCCAATAAAGAAAATTAAGCTTTAATTCCAGAGAAAAAGATATTTGCGTTTTGAAACTTTCTTCCTACTGATTTTAATAATAGTAGAGGTAACAATTGGAAAATGCAGATAAATGAAACTTAAGTTTATAAAAAGAAATAAGAAAGAAGTGATTGGAGAAAAGAAAAAAATAGTGACGGAGCACAAGGTTTATTTTCACTTGTTATGGTCGCGTTTGGGGAGCAGAAGCTTTAAACAAATGTACTATAGTTCTCTTTGTGAAAAGGGGCTTTTTCTAGAATCACCAGCTGGTCTGCAAGGAAAGAAGATGTATGTGGTTGCAAGCCAGCCCCTTATAAAAACAATGAAGTTAATGGTAACTAAGGCAATATAAGAAAGACAGCGAATGGGTAGGGAAGCACCTTCTGGATTGAAAAGCATTACATCCCCAGCGCTACAATTTAGTGCACCACGCAATTTGATAGCAAGACACTTTTCTCATCTTACACTCGAAAGTTTAATTCTGAAACTTACCAAACCGTTCTATTTATTTTCAGCCACAGCTCGATTTGACCCATGCTTTTGGAAGCACTCCGTTTTTTTGAACAAGTACTATAACTGTTCGTGACTTTTTGAATAAACACTAGTTTTTTCACTGTAGAAGACTTCTGCTAGGTTTGAAAAGCTTTGGAATAAAAGTATCTCCCATTTTGGTGATCCTTTTCCCTGGGCATCCATCCACGGGCATTGACTCCCTCCCCATTGTTCTGGATTGAGTGAAATCCTTTCGTGGAGAGACAACTCTTTGTGGTTTTGTTTCTATTCTAGCTATCAATACTGCTTTGTAGCAGCAGCTCCCTGCCATGGTGTTCCAGTCTGCTGTTCAGACTGAACATCATGTTTTTGAGAGCTAGCTGCATACCGTACCTTCTTTGAGACGGGCAGAGCACATGCAGACTGGTTTCTTTTATATAGGGTGTACATCGTCGTGGACTCTATTGCCTAGACTTTCTTTCTTCACTAAGAGGGTGCAGACTCTATTCCTGTATTTGGCACTGAAATTCGAGACAAAACTGTAACAAATTACAATCTGTCACGTTGAGTCTGATAATGCAAGTGATTCCTTGTGAAAATAGTAAAACAAAGGAGGTAACATTACAGTCTTTTAAGATTTTTTTCCATTTATTTTTTCCAAGTCTAATTGAACTCTTTTTTTTTAGTTTAACATCTATTTTCTTTTCTTCTTTTTGCGTGTGCATCTCTATAAATGGTTACTAGATTAGTCCCCTACAAACTTCGTCATTAAAACAGGTGTGGAAAGGTGTGTTAAGTGTATGTCACTTGGCCTACACAAACGAGTTGTCTGACCATTCACTGCAACTGTCCAATACAGTTGTTTTTACAAACACATATAGACTGCTGCTGCTGCATGACTTGTGTAGGTTCACCTTTTGGATTTTAGAAGGAATCGCGCGCCGCGCACACACACACACACACACACCACAACTCCCACACACACACAACACACACACACACCACACCACACACACACACTCACACACTCACCTACACACACTAGAATGATTTTCCCGACTCGTAGGCAGCATCAGGATTTTTTGAATCTGAACTTCATAGGGAACAGACTATTTAACAAACTTGTAGTGATCTGACTACTATCAAGCGGTGGTCACATAGACACTTCAGGGTGAAGCGTTTAAAAAAAACAACCCAACCCTCTTCCAAAACATAAAGCATGTTGGTGGCTGCCGAGAATAACCTTCTGTCTCCCTCTTGATAACTGAGAATTGTCTCCTGAACTTTTCTAAATGTTATCTTCCAGACCAATGGTTGTTTATACATGATAAACAGCTGATTTCGTCATTTTTTGCTGGAGGAATATGTTAATTTAAAGATACTGTTTATTTTTTTTTACTAAACGATATATCATTTACAACAGCAAAAAAATTGAAGTATTATCCAGAGAAACAAAAACATTTCAGCGAGTTCATGTAATCTATCACAACGTACCACATCTTTTGTGTATGTAAGTTTAAAATGTGTGATAATAAATGTACTTTTTTGGACATACTTTTCATGGACTGACTTTATATAAAAAAACAAGAAAAGAAGAACAGAGAGGAAGCAAGAAAGAAACCAAGAAAGAAAAAAAAAGAAACAAAGAAAAGAAAGTAAAAGAAAGAAAGAAAGATAGAAAGAAAGAGAAGAAAGTTAGGCAGGTTTTCCCCGGGAAAGTTAGCTTACTATGATTTTCAAAAGTAGAACAATAGCTAATACCAGTTAAATCAAAAGACAGAATAAAGACAAAGCTCCTCATCAGACATCCTGAAGTCTTTCGGTGATGAAGAGTGTGCAGTGTTCTAACTGGTCCATTTTCCTCCCTCCAACACGTCCTGAACTTTATTTATAATTTTGCATCGAGCTACATGGGAAAAGGAAAAATAGAGATCAAAGCAAACAAATGTATAGCTATAGATAGAGAGAGAGGAGACGACAGAGAGAGAGAGAGAGAGAGAGAGAGAGAGAGAGAGAGATAGAGAGAGAGAGAGAGAGAGAGAGAGAGAGAGAGAGAGAAAGGGGGGGGGGAGAGAGCTCCTTGGACGCTGGAATGTCCGCCAGGTCGAATCCCATAAGTATCAATCGGAATTATTCGGACTCCGGGCCGGCTCCTACTAAGACTGAGTTTGCTATGTGCCAACATATGGGAAAAACTGGGGACCTCACAGTCCGAGCTTCATCCACTTTACGGATGTGAGTTTGAGAGTGGCGATCAAATTACCTTACCAACAGCGCAGGTATCTAGATAGCTTGACTTTCTCTCGGGCCCAGGTTGACGCTGGGAAGGAGCCTGCCGAGCTGAAGTAAGCATAGGGTACAACTTTTTCGCGCTGCCAAGTAGTCTCAAAGCACATTCACTTCCATACAGCACAGCTCACACATCTATCCTACATCACCATAGACCTACAGAAAACCCGTTCTGATTTCGTGGCCTCGGCTGCTCAGGTCTCACCTGACTTCATTTGAGGCTCCCCGTAAGCTCTGCACCTGTGGTGAGTCTTAGTTCCCAGGTCTGGGGTTCACGGAGGACGTTCGTTGGGGATGGTGTGTGGCTGCCCACCTACCTCTGGATGGGAATCAATCCAGCCTGCTCCACCGACGACTGTTGCTGTCCGTCAGTAGAGGCTTGATGGAGAGGAGATCTGCGTATGTTCAGAACAGCGCACACTCACTGAGCGAGCACCAACAAAATCGTGACCCGCAGCAGTGCAGGGGCCCTCTGGACTGGTATCCTCGCGGCGCTTAATCTTGATGGGCTCCCTGAGGACTCCCAACCCTTGAGATGCACACTAATGAATCTGGGTATGACAGGAGGTAGGTGGGGAGAGCTGAAATGAGCAGCATGGAACAGCAAGACAGGAACGTCACAGAACAGAAAGCAAAAAAGAAAGTATATTTCTGTGTATCATTTGATACTTTTGATAGGCTTTTGCATTTTTTTTAAAAATCACCTTGCTTTAAAAAAAAGTGTCCTTATTTTTTTTGATCGTTTATCTTGATGTCTCCATCTATTTTTGGTCAGTCCCGATTCGCGCATCCAAACCAGCGATCAATTACGTTGTTGTTGTTGTTTGTGGTTTTTTTTAAAGAACATACACCAGACCTGAATTAGCTAGGTCCTTCAGTGAGCGGGAAATTGGCAATCTTCTGCGTGTCTGTTTCATTTTCTTGTCCAACACACTCACTCAAAAAAAAAAGAAGATAAAAAAGTTCAGCAATTATTTTTGCGTCAGACATGAAAATGGGGTAAATCATAAATCAAAACAACCCTGTCAGGAACAAGAGAGAGAAAAGAGAGAGAGAAGAGAGAGAGAGAGAAGAGAGAGAGAGAGGCGAGAGAAGAGAGAGAGAGAGAGACAGACAGACAAGACAGAACCAGACAGACAGACATTACAAAAAAAAAAAAATTACATACAGACAGACAGACAGTACAGACTCAGACAGAGAGTGTGGCGGGCAGAGAAGTTGATCAGGTGGGGCGACTGACAGATGACTGAACTGACTGACTGGCTGACTGGCTGACTTGATTGACTAGATTGACTGATGTCCTTACTGGATAGCTGACTGAACTGGCTGTCTGTTGATGGTTACTGATTGACTTTCTGGCTGGAAGAATACTTTACTGGCGCTGGTTGGCTGGCTGGCTGAATGCTACTGACTGCTTGACTGATTGACTGCTGACTGATTGACTGACTGACTGATTACTGGCTGACTAATTGATTAGCTGGCTGAACGATTGACTGGCTGAATGACCTGATTGACATGGGCTGAACTGATTGGACTGGCTGACTGAATTGACTGGACTACTACTGACTGACTTACTGGCTGGTTGGCTGAGGTTGGCTGCTGCTGGCAGAACAGGCTGACTGATTAAACATGCTGGCTGATCATGACGGACGACTAGCTGACTGACTTACTGGCTAGTTGTCTGGTTTTTGCGCTGGCTGGCAGACTGGATGACTGGATTACTGATTGACTGGCTGACTATTGAATTGACTGTCTAGCTGAATGATTTACGGCTGGTTGGGATGGCTGGCTGGCTGAGGCTGGCTGACTGACTGGCTGCTGACTAAGTTGAATCTTTGGAATTTTTGTAGATTTTACGGTTGATATTTCATGCTGCAGGTTTTGTTATAACGTGTTGTAAACGTACACAATTTCATGAAAACTACATCTTTATCTCCTTCTCCCGTCCTGTCTGTCTGTCTGTCCTCTTTCTGTTTCTCTCTCTCTCTCTCTATCTCTCTCTCTCTCTCCTATCTCTCTCTCTCTCCCATACACTTTCTCTCTCTCTCTTCCTCTTCTCTCACCCTACCATCTTCTCTCCTCTCACTCCTCTCACTCTTTCACTTATCTCTCTCTCTCTCTCTCTCTATCCTCTCTCTCTCTCTCTTTTTTCTCTACTTTAAATTCCACCTTTTCTCTCTCTCCTCTCTCTCTCTCACTCTCTCTCCTCTATCTCTCTCTTCACTTTTCTCTCTCTCTCTCTCTCTCCTCTCTCCTTCTCTCACCTATCTTCTCTCTCGCTCTCTCTCTCCTCTCAAATTCTCTCTCTCTCTCTCTCTCTCTCTCTCTGTGAACTAGCAGGGAAACAGGACGAATAACAAATGCACGAGTGGTTAGCAGGAAAACAGACGTGTGGGTGGGAGAGAGGGAGAACAGGGAAGGAGGGAGGATAGTCAATGAATTTAAACAAGAAAGAATGAGATGCATAACAAATAATTTTGTAATGAGGGCGGGAGGGGGGGTGGTGGTAACTGTCAGTGTGTGTAATCTCTGAAAACTATGATGCACTCATCACATCATCACACACACACACACACACCAAACACACCCAATCTCTCTCATACCATACACTCACAAACACACAACACACACACGCATTGCATACTCACACACACATGCAAAAACGCACGCACACACACACACTACTCACGCACACACTAACACTCACAACACTCACACACATACACACACGCATGAACATGCACACACAATACAATTACACTCATACATACACACGCATACACACAATCACCCCTCCCCCCCCCTTCCCCCCCCCCCCTCCCCCCCACACACACACACACAGAGCAAACCCCCAACACACAACACACACAAACACCAACACATTCACAAAGAACACTCACTCACCAGTCCTCTATGCCTCCCCCCTCCCCCCCCCCCTCCCCCCATCATCACATACATACACACACAAACACCCCCCTCCCCCCCCCCCCCCCACACCCAACATACATATCCATGAGCATCTTACGTACACAGAAAGAAAATGTGAGCCATAGGAAGATATTTTCTTTAAAGAAAGAAGAAAGAAAGAAGGAAAATAAAACTAGAACTTTTCCTGCCGATAAAACTCCGAGTGCATTTGTATACACAAAGGGGCTCTGTTTTACTAGTTCTAATCTTGCTTTATTTTTGCCAACAGCAAAATGAGATATCATCTGATGCTGCAAAGCCAAGGAATTGCTTGAACGCATGGCAGTATGATTGTGATGATAGCGTCGGGGAAGAGTTGGTGAATATGTAATGTGTGAGTGTGTGTGTGTGTGTGTGTGTGGTGTGTGGTGTGTGTGTGTGTGAGTAGTGTGTGTGTGTGTGTGATCTGTGTGTGTGTGTGAGCGTGTGTGCGGGGTGCGGTGGGGTGTGGGATGGGGAAATGGTTGTATGTATGGGGGTGGGGTGGGTGAGGGAATTTATTATTTTTTTTATTCATTTATTTATCATTTTTATATTCGAGGATAAATCGGAATAAGCACTCCTTGTATTTTATACTTCCCGTCCCCGTGTGCATGCAGTTTGTAAATTTTTGTCACCCGTTTCCACCGCACACAATGGCCTACGCGTTCGAAAAGCAGAACGGGTTTTAACGTGTGCGCAAATGTCTGTGATTAAGGAAGATGAGGAAGAAAGAAGAGATAGATAGAGAGAGGGAGAGAGAGAGAAGAGAGAGTGTGTGTTTGTTGTGTGTGTGTGGTGTGTGTGTGTTGTGTGTGTGTGTGTGTTTGATGTGTAGTGTTTGTTTGTGTGTGGTTGGGGAGTGAGAATAGAGAAAAAGTTGTGTGCATTGTGTGTGTGTCGTGTTTGGGGGGCGGGTGAGTGTGTGTGTGTAATGTGGCTGGTGTTTTCCAAAAAAAAAAGTCTGTTGTTGTATCTTAAACCAGTGTAAGCATGGCTTACTACATGAATGAGACCCATTTTTGAATATTCCGGCAATAAATCGAATGATGAGTAATTGGTAATTTTCCTTCTTCCTCTTAACTTTTTCACACACACACACAAGAAACTATACACACACACTCTCTCTCTGTCACACATACAAACACACCACACACACATACACACAAGAAAGCAACACACCACATACGCCGCGCGAAAGCGTGCGCAATGGGACACATACAATACACACACACATCTCTACACAAACAAACACACACAAACACACACACTATCACACACAAACCAACACATCACGCTTCTTTTTTCACTATTTCTCTAGAATAGAGGCTTGATGACAAAAAAGCAACCTCACTGCTTATTTCAAATGTACCATCTGAAAATGAAAAGTTTGACTCTTTGACTTGACACACACAATAACACACAACAAAAACGCACAATAACACCACACAATAACACAACCAAACACACACACAAACACACAATAAACACACATACAAATAACACACATTACACTCACAAAATCACACATACAATAATCAACAACAAACAGACACACATAACAACACACACCCACTCTCTCTCTCTTATTTGTGAAAGCGTCAGCTGTCAGCATGAAGTGCAGAGAAACAATGACAGCCACCAATCAAAGGCAGGGAGGAGCAAATAAAAGCACGATAGATTACCTCCCTGCCTCTGCCTCCCTAACCTTACCCCTACACCCATCCTCTACAGCGTGGGCGGACGTCTGTCTTTCTGCGCCGATCTGCTATCTGTCTGTCTGTGTGGTTGTCTGTCCTGACTGTCTTTCTGGTTGCTGTCCACTGACCATGTCTTCTGTCTGTCTGTTCTGTTTTGCCCGCTTTCTCTGTCTCTATTTCTCTTTGTCTGTTGAGCCTGTCACGTCTGTCTCTCTATCTTCTCCTTGTCTGCCTGACTGTCTGTCTGTCTTCTGCTGCCTGCCTGGCCTGTCGTCTGTCTGTCTGGTTGTCCTGTCTGTCTGTCTGTCTCTGTCCTGTTTTGAAGGCTTTCTCGTATCTATTTCTCTTGTCTGTGAGCCTTTCACGTCTGTTACTCCCTACCTTCTGCCTGTCGCCTTACTGTCTGTCTGTCTGTCTGCCTGTCTGTCCTTCACGTCTTGTCATGTGTCTGTTTGGACTGGTTTTTTCTCTGTCTCCTATTATCTCTTTGTCTGCGTCCTGTCACGTCTGTCTCTCTATCTTCTGTCTCCTGACTGCCTGTCTGTCTGTCTTTCTGTCTGTCTGTCTGGTTTGTCTGTCTGTCTGTATTTTATTTGTGTTCTTGTCTGTCCCATATTCGCTGTCTCTCTAGTTCTCGTTGACTATGTCTGTCTGTCTGTCTGCGCTGTCTTGTCTTTTCTGTTTGTTCCCAACGGTCCTGAGTCTGCCTGTCTAGCCTGTCCCTGTCTGTCTATCTGTATGCCTCTTCTGTCACAGATTATCTCATCTGACTGTTTGTCCATCACTCTCTCTCGTTATGTTATTTGGAGGGTGAACTAAGGTTCTGGAAAGGGGATGTTAGACACTGGCACCCGACACTCACAGAATAGATGATGAGGCCACGCAGGGGTGTTACGGTACACTTATTATTTTTATCTACCAACAACACAACACCTGAAACAAACATAAAATTCAGTAACTACTCTATCCATAATTACCAGGTACATGAAAGCACACAACAGCAAATATTAAACATGTCGTCTAGCCGAATGTAAGAAACCCGAATTCCTTCATCACTCATACAAAAACACAAAGTAATCCTAGGAACCAATAGAGAGTTAACAGTTACACCAACATCAGACAACCGAAGACTACAAAATACTGGGACAATCCTATTCCTCAATACTCTTCAACGTGAGCTTTATCCTATAATGTCCACAGAACTTAGTCTCTACAAGATCTTTCATAACATTGCCCCTATCATACCCCCATGGATATTGTAGCACGAGAGAAAAAAAGAGAGAGAAAGAGAGAGAGAGATGAGAAGAGAGAGAGGAGAGAGAGAGAGATAGAGAGAGATAGAGAGAGAGAGAGAAGAGAGAGAGAGAGAGAGAGAGAGCGAGAGAGAGGAGAGAGAAGGAAGCAGACAAGCACACAATCTAATGTCACAAAACCACATACAAATTAACCACTTTTGAAAAAAAAAAAAAACACAAAATGACTAACCCAAATTACTCCAAAGTCACACCTACATTTCAGACTGCCCACTTTAGAAGGGCAATTACCAATTGGCCAAACTAGCTATCCCTGTAAATGCATTCATGTCTAACCTTTCAAGTCTTCAAGTTCAACTCGTTGTGCATCAACTCTTTATCTCAATTCAACTTTTTACTTTTGCTTTAGTATTCTATCCCAATAGCGCTGTTACCAAATCCACATTATTTTTTGATCAGTGCAATTTACACAACGTCCATCTCAACATAATACACACTACAAATAATTACTTACTCAAAAAATTCCCAACTTCTCACATGAACACTCAGTTATGGAATACTAACCAAATCACACAATTAAATAATAAAAGTGTCACGACTTAATCACATTCATGTACATAAGTTTCACTGTACCAGTCACCCTCATAACTAAATTCAGCTAGTACACACAAATAAGATTTACATTATAAAATCACCTTTTACCTTCAGATAAATCTCTTTTAAAAGGCAACAACTTATATCAAAGAGAGAAATTCTCAACTTACAGCTCAAGCAGAAGAACAAGACTGTTGTTTCCTTCAAGTCATTCTGTGTTTCACCACACGCAGCCTAACTCAAGAATAAAGTTTGCTCGTCAAGACAGCCAGCAAGAGAAAGACATTAAAATCCATGTACACCCTGTTATTTTGGAGAGTTTCAGTTTGCAGGACCCAGACCAATGAATACATTTGGAACTGAGATTGATACAAATCCTAACCACACATCAAATCATCTGACCAACAAATTTAAATCAACACAAAGTAGTCACTGACATTACAAATCTCTGCTGTTCAATAGAGGAGAGAGGGGATGGGTGGTAATAGATAGGTGGACAAGAGGGGGGATGCTATTCAACAAGAAAAGAGGCCCACCACAAGCCTTGTTTGAATAAGACTGCATTAGCAAGCTCTGAAGCTGTTTACCACATCACTGTTTCCACGGATCACTCTAGGCTACATCAAGGTCACTGGGCCATGAATAGAGAGGACCTCCACTGTAGCTGACAAAGACTGAGCCACAGCTTCTACATATATGCCACATTGAGAACACTTAGCTACATCACACCCAGTTGCCATCTTCTAGACTCACAGAACAAGCATGGAACACTCTAAACAAGAGAAAGGTGGTAACAGTATACACAGGCCTGATGAAATGCCCTAGGCTCTCCCTCTGCCCACAACCATGGTATACAAACAGTTGAGCAGGGTTTTTGTCCAAAAACAGCACACTGTAATTAGAGGTTGACAAAGGAAACCTAACTATTAAGCAAATCATGAAGTCTAACCAAGTTGAAGAATTCTTTCTAAAATGGGGGGGGGGGGGGGGGAGAGGGAAGGCAAGAGGGGTTTCGTTTCAAACATTATAGTGCGCAAAGTTGGCACACACTAGATAAATATAAACTACACTCCCCAAGCTTTTAACAAAAAAAACTTCTAATTAAAAATTAAAAAATTCAATGTCCTCATTGCAATGCTCTGAATATCAAGAATCAAGGACCCTACTCTAAATAGACATGCTGAAAATCCATCACTCATCTTTGATGAGAAATAAACCAAACAACTGTCAGATAATCTTAACAAAACTCAGAGAAAACCTCCAAACAAATTTTTACAAAAACTATAAGATATGCCAACTAGACCCATACTGATTGCGGCCTCCACTTACCTCCAAAACCTATGACTCAATTACCAAACTTCACAAAGGACCAGCACTATAATTATTACACCAGCACAAAAATACCAATATTTCAAATGCAAATTCTCAGACTAGCACAAGGATAGTACCTTCTGGCAAGCACCCTTGATTTATTCTTGACAAGAGTGAAGGGTTGACAAGACTGGGATTAGAGAGGATTAATGATTCTGTTTGTGCATATGTGTGGTGCCTGCTTGGTGCACAAGCACAGACAAGGTCAAGATCATGATCAGACCCCTGGCGCAGGCACTGGGTTTGATGCACAGAAGCAGTTTGTAGCAAATTTTGAAGACAGTATTAAATCATCTGTCGATTTACCATCAAGCATAAAGCACTATCAAGATGTTTTTCACTATGCTAGGTCTAAGGTAGACTTTGCTATAGGGCATGGTTTATATATGCTGCCTTCCAACATGCAGCTGCAAATGGGTACAATCAAGAATTAAAACAACAATATTCTTGTAAAAGAATCAAAACAACACACTATAAACTTTTCAATGATGCATAGTGTGTATGTCATTATTATGTTGGGTAAGTCTGCTGAAATTTTCAAATATAGCCAAAATCATGCATCACCACAAAATGGTGGGATCCATTTCACTGCGACTCCAATGAGTTAAAGGGATGTAGTGATGAAAGTAATGAAAGGGATGTATCATGAACATGGAAAATGATATAGCAATGTTCCTTAATGGGGAACATCAGACTTAAGAATTTTGAGCAAACATGCTCTCCCCTCTAAAATCTGGTAGGAAAATAATACGTTAAAAAGAAAGAAAGTTTTAAACCAAGGGAAATAATTTAAAAAGAGGAGATTACTCTGTGGTACATTGGAATTATTTCCCCTTACTACGCTTAGTAACAACAAACACAAAAGCACTCTTTTTGTGAGAGGTGTTACAGAGGGCCAACCAAATCAAGTCTATGCCTCAGGTTATTTATCTGTTGAAGGGGATGTTAGGACACTGGCACTCCACACTCAAAGGAATGATGTGAGGCCATGCAGGGGTGTTATGGTAACACTTTTTATTTTTATCTACCAACAACACACACCTGAAACAAACATAAAATTCAGGTAACTACTCTATCCATATTTAACCAGGTACATGAAAGGCACACAACAGCAAATAGCAACATTGTCGTCTAGCCGATTGTAAGAAAACCGAATTCCTTTCATCACTCATACCAAAACACCAAGTTAATCCTAGGGAACCAATAGAGAGAATACAGTTGTAAATCAGACTACAAAATAACTAGGAAAATCCTTTCCTGAATACTCCCAAAATGACATTATCCTAATAATGTCCACAGAACTTAGTCTCTACTAAGATCTTTCACAACACTGGCCCCTATCATACCCCATGGATATTGTAGCACGAGGAGAGAGAGAGAGAGAGAGAGAGAGAGAGAGAGAGATGAGAGAGAGAGAGAGAGAGAGAGAGAGAGAGAGAGAGAGAGGAGAGAGAGAGAGAGAGAGAGAGAGAGGGGGAGAGCAGACACAATCTAGTGTCACACACAACCACATACAAAATTAACACTTTGACACTAATGACTAACCATACACAAAGTCACATCTACATGTTGAAGTGCCTACTTTCACTGCAATTTCCACAGGGGCCTAGCTAGGCCTAGTCCTGTACTGCATTCCAGTCTAACCTTCAAGTCTTCAACTCTTTTAGTTTAGCAGTCAACTCTTATCTCAATTCAATTCTGCCATAGTGGTCTATCCCAATAGCTCTGTTACCGATTCCACATTATTTGGATCAGTGCAATTCACAAACTTCATCTCAACGTGATACACACATCAAATGATCATTGCTTACTCATAAAATCCCATTTCTCACATGAACATCCAGTTATGGAATAAATGCCAAGAACACACAATTAAATAATAAAAGTGTCCCGACTTAATCCAACTTTCATGTATATATAGTTTCACTGTACCAGTCACCCTCAATCAAGAACTAAATTAAGCTAGTACACACAAATAGATTTACTTATAAAATCAGCTTTTTCCTTGATAAATCTTTTTAAGCAACAACTTATATCAAAAAGAGAAATTCTCACTTACAGCTCAAGCAGAAGAACAAGACTGTTGTTTCCTTCTAAGTCATTCTGTTGTTTCACCACACGCAGCCTAACTCAAGAAGAAAGTTGCCTCAAGACAGCCAGCAAGAGAAAGACTTTAAAATGCCATGTACACCCTGTTATGTTGGTTCAGTTGCAGGACCAACTGACCAATGAATACATTTGGAAACTGAGATGAACAAATCCTAACCACACATCAAATCAGCTGACAAACAAATTTAAATCAACCAATGTAGTCTCTGCATTACAAATCTGCTGGTTCAATAGAGGAGAGGGGGGGGGGGGTAATAGAGAGGGGGAAAGGGGGGATGCTATTCAACAAGAAAGAGGCCCCACCACAAGCCTGTTGAATAAGACTAGCTGTAGCAAGCTCTGAAGTGTTTACCACATCACTGTTCCACTGGACACTCTAGACTGCCACAAGGACTCAAGGCATGAATAGAGAGGACTCTAATGTAGCTGACAAAGGCTGAGCCAGCCATCAGCTTCTAATAGGCCTACATTGAGAACACTTAGCTACACCATCACACCCAGTTGCCCATCTTCTAGCTCACAGAGACATGCTGGACACTTAACATGAGAGAATGTGTAACAGTACACAGGCCTGGTGAAATGCTAGGTCTCCCAGCCCACAACCATGGGTATACAAACAGTTGAGAGGTTTGTTTGTCCAAACAGCACACTGTAACTTAGAGGTTGACAAAGAAACCTAACTATAAGCAAATCATGAAGTCTAACCAAGTTGAAGAATTCTTTCTAAAAGGGGAGGGGGGGGAGAGAGGGGAAGGAAAGAGGGGTTTAGTTCAAACATTATAGTGCGCAAAGTGCACACTATAACACACTCCCCAAGCTTTTAAAATGCAATGTCCTCATTGCATGCTCTGAATCAGATCAAGGAACTACCAAATAGACATGCTGAAAATCCATTCTCTTTTGAGAAATAAACCAAACAACTGTCAGAAACTAACCAAACTCAGAAACTCCAAACACAGTTTACAAAAACTATCAGATTTGCCAACTAGACCCATACTGATTGGGCCTCCTCCAAAACCAATGCTTCAATAACAAACTTCACAAGTGACAGCACTAGATTTACCCAGCAAAATACCATTTGCCATACTCATCTTACCATATTTTTTTCTGAAGGGCTCCTAAATCACTGTTACCATTAGCAAACACAAAAAGCCAGTTACGTATTCTATACTAACCAACATAATCATAAACCATATGTAATACAATGACAATTTCCTGCAAAATCAAGCCATTTGCAACACAAAAGTAACACATACAGAAAACATTCTTAAGCATGAACACAATCCTGAAAGCTAAAAAAAAAAAAATAGCATTCATAGTTACCACAACTACAAATCCTAAACTAGCAATCACAGCCATACACTGTCAGTTAAGCACAAGCTGCAATCCTTACAGGAATGTGATGATTCCTATTCAACATAGACCTGTCTCTACACAGTGATGACTCTTTCCTCAACCACTTTCCTCTGTCAGGAACCTTATGGGATAAACTCACATCAGGCCCTGGAAGCCTAGGTCCTTGTCTTTCTGGATGAGACATGCTTCCTTGCCAATTGGCCCTTACCAATTCATTCAAAGATCTAAAAGATCTTTCAGTCACAGCCGTGGACACCTTTTCACTCTGTCCACTGCCCTTCCTTGTGGGGGAAGAACCAGAAATACCTGGTTTGGGTGGAATAGGCAGCAGCACCCATTCACCCTCCTGTGACTCGTCATCCTCCATGCTAGTTGAAGCTAGCAGAGGATCCTTCCTCATCTTATCCAAAGACACTGTACCCTTCAGCGGTTTGAAACCCTTCAAAGCAACTCCCTGGGGGTTTGAATCTCTCTGAAACGGGACTTTTACAGGTTTGTTCTTGTTACGCTTCCTTCTCTTTCTACGTTTCCCTTTACCAGTAGAAACATTTCCAACTAAAGCCTCAACTGACAGAACCGACTCACACAGGGATTTAACCTTATTCTCTAACACTACTATTTGTTGCTTCAGAGTCAATATCAGTTCACTTTCCCCAGTCACATTCTCTTGTTTCTCTTCACTCAACCACCTGAGCGCTTCATTCCTAGCCTGGAAGAAGGTGGTTTCGGGTTTCCTCACTACCATACGGCGTAGCTCCCTTCTCAACTCTGCGTTGAAAAGTCCGTAAATAAACCTGTCCCTCAACAGGTAATCAGCAAGGGCGTCCGCCTTTCTCATATGGATGGTCCTCTCCAGGCCCCTCAACACATGAGAGTAGTTCAGGACCGACTCTTCTCGCAGCTGGTCCCGACTGTAGAAGGCAGACAGGAGAGTGGTGATCTGTCGCCTGTCACCAAACACGGCCCTGAGGATGTTGATGATCTTCTCTGGGGTGTTGGTATCTTCAATCGTGTGCAGCATTACCTCTCTTCGAGCCACTCCCTTCAGATGGCTGAAGATGTAGTAAGCAGCCATCTCCTCTCTCATAGGGTAGGCTGCCAGGACTCGCTCCACTTCCATGGAGAAGTCCTCCACTGACAGGCCTGTCAGTTCACCAGAGAAGTGCCGCAGTTCAGGCAGGGAACACCATCACATCGCCTCGTACGCCATGGTAGTCTGCTGAGCTGTTTGTGTGTGTAGTAAATAAAAACTAACCTGCTATCCTGTCGGCGACGCCAATTGTTGAGGGGTGAACAAAGGTTCGGGGGATACAGGGGATGTTAGGACACTGGCACTCCACACTCAAAGGAATGATGTGAGGCCATGCAGGGGTGTTATGGTAACACTTTTTATTTTTATCTACCAACAACACACACCTGAAACAAACATAAAATTCAGGTAACTACTCTATCCATATTTAACCAGGTACATGAAAGGCACACAACAGCAAATAGCAACATTGTCGTCTAGCCGATTGTAAGAAACCCGAAATCCTTTCATCACTCATACCAAAAACACCAAGTTAATCCTAGGGAACCAATAGAGAGAATACAGTTGTAAATCAGACTACAAAATAACTAGGAAAATCCTTTCCTGAATACTCCCAACTGACATTATCCTAATAATGTCCACAGAACTTAGTCTCTACTAAGATCTTTCACAACACTGGCCCCTATCATACCCCATGGATATTGTAGCACGAGAGAGAGAGAGAGAGAGAGAGAGAGAGGAGAGAGAGAGAGAGAGAGAGAGAGAGAGAGAGAGAGAGAGAGCGAGAGAGAGAGAGCAGACACAATCTAGTGTCACACAACCACATACAAAATTAACCACTTTTGACACTAATGACTAACCATACACAAAGTCACATCTACATGTTGAAGTGCCTACTTTCACTGCAATTTCCACAGGGGCCTAGCTAGGCCTAGTCCTGTACTGCATTCCAGTCTAACCTTCAAGTCTTCAACTCTTTTAGTTTAGCAGTCAACTCTTATCTCAATTCAATTCTGCCATAGTGGTCTATCCCAATAGCTCTGTTACCGATTCCACATTATTTGGATCAGTGCAATTTACAAACTTCATCTCAACGTGATACACACATCAAATGATCATTGCTTACTCATAAAATCCCATTTCTCACATGAACATCCAGTTATGGAATAAATGCCAAGATCACACAATTAAATAACAAAAGTGTCCCGACTTAATCTAACTTTCATGTACATATAGTTTCACTGTACCAGTCACCCTCAATCAAGAACTAAATTAAGCTAGTACACACAAATAGATTTACTTATAAAATCAGCTTTTTCCTTGATAAATCTTTTTAAGCAACAACTTATATCAAAAAGAGAAATTCTCACTTACAGCTCAAGCAGAAGAACAAGACTGTTGTTTCCTTCTAAGTCATTCTGTTGTTTCACCACACGCAGCCTAACTCAAGAAGAAAGTTGCTCAAGACAGCCAGCAAGAGAAAGACTTTAAAATGCCATGTACACCCTGTTATGTTGGTTCAGTTGCAGGACCAACTGACCAATGAATACATTTGGAAACTGAGATGAACAAATCCTAACCACACATCAAATCAGCTGACAAACAAATTTAAATCAACCAATGTAGTCTCTGCATTACAAATCTGCTGGTTCAATAGAGGAGAGGGGGGGGGGGGTAATAGAGAGGGGGAAAGGGGGGATGCTATTCAACAAGAAAGAGGCCCCACCACAAGCCTGTTGAATAAGACTAGCTGTAGCAAGCTCTGAAGTGTTTACCACATCACTGTTCCACTGGACACTCTAGACTGCCACAAGGACTCAAGGCCATGAATAGAGAGGACTCTAATGTAGCTGACAAAGGCTGAGCCAGCCATCAGCTTCTAATAGGCCTACATTGAGAACACTTAGCTACACCATCACACCCAGTTGCCCATCTTCTAGCTCACAGAGACATGCTGGACACTTAACATGAGAGAATGTGTAACAGTACACAGGCCTGGTGAAATGCTAGGTCTCCCAGCCCACAACCATGGGTATACAAACAGTTGAGAGGTGTGTTTGTCCAAACAGCACACTGTAACTTAGAGGTTGACAAAGAAACCTAACTATAAGCAAATCATGAAGTCTAACCAAGTTGAAGAATTCTTTCTAAAAGGGGAGGGGGGGGAGAGAGGGGAAGGAAAGAGGGGTTTAGTTCAAACATTATAGTGCGCAAAGTGCACACTATAACATCATACCAGCACTTTGATGAGGTAAGAAAATACTTTGGTGCTGGTCAACACAATGATCCTACTACAGGTCTTACAAGCAAATCCTTGCATGTACATTATGTTAGGCTTCATGAATACTTAACATCTAAATATGCGCTGTGGGTTAACAGGTGGACAGTTGATGATAAGCTGCATGGCTCAGGAAGACGCATTTAAAACGGTCAGAAGAAATAACCATTCAGATAGAGAAAGAGCAAGAAAATGATAAACCCATAAAAACATATCTATTTGTAGTGATGGATGCACAACTCACATAGAAGGAAAACAAACTAAAGAAGTTGTGTGCTAATGGATCAGTTAAGTTTTGCCTAAAGAGCCCCATGTTCTCTAATATGCGGGAAAAGACTGGCTGTGAAAAGACTGTTTTGTTTTTAGTTTATTACAACAGTGTACCAAAATTATTTTGTTTCATTATTATATTCTGTTGCACACTGCACAACAATAAAACATACAGAGAGAGAAACTTTATCTGGACAGATGAGAATTACTTATACCCAAAACCCTCTGACAGGCTAAGTGAGGTTTAGAATAACTACTACAGGTTGTTTGAAAATAGAGTAACATTATTTCTTATAGATGACTGCTCAGCAGAGCGTGGCATTGTAAAGAAATGGAATAGTTTGTCTAAGCTTGCTTTCAATGGAAGACTCGCACAAATAGGTGTGTGGATTCTGACACAGAAATACAATTCTGTATTAAAAGATTTTTGTGAACAGTTAAAGGTTGCTGTTCTCTTTCACATGAAAGATAGAGATGGGTTTAATAATTGCCTTTGGGAGAATAATGTTATTACAGATGAACAAAATATATCACAAACACAAACAAACATCATATTGTGTTGTGTGAAAGCAATAGCAATTCCTTTAGTAAACACACACACACACACACACAAACGAACACTCAAACACCACTAACACACAACACAGGCTAGAAGTCCCAGTACAGCAAGCTGTAGTTCAACTGTGTTGTATAGGCCACATGGCAATGGCAATCCCTTTTTTAACATATAGACTGCTTTCTCTCAAAACTGGGTGAACCACACACACACACAAAGGGGGCGTGGCCTAGTGGACTGGTATTGCATAAAAGTGGGTGTGGTCTAGAGGGCTAGTATTGAACCATCACAGATGTAAGGTTTATATTTATTAATGTTCACTCTCCTATCGCCCTTTGGGCAGCCCAATGGGGAAGTCTTTTTAATAGGCAGTGCAGGCAGTGCAGGCAAATAGTCACGGTTCTAATCCCAGTAGTGGTAGGCTACAGGGCCCAATCCCTTCCCAACAAATTATATTCTGTATGTTTATGTGCTGTGTGTACTATGTTGTGCTGTTATGTGTTGTGTATACTATGTTGTGCTGTTATGTGTATTATGTGTACTATGCTGTGCTGTTATGTGTATTGTGTGTATTATGTTATGCTATTATGTGTATTGATTACAAGTGCATGTGAATGCCTGTGTCAGCATTCCCACAATCGTGGATGCCGGAAATCTTCTCCCCTACCCAAAGTTCCATAGCCGTGTCCTTCAAAATTGCTCTCCTTCTGTAATCCAGCCTGGATAGCAGATACGGTTTTGCACTTCTTTACTCTGATAAAAATTCAGCACAGCAAAAATCCCATACTTATATATGTCATTACCATGACAAAAAGATAGAACCACTTTCATTTTTTGTCGTAGAGAGATAGGGTAAAAGCCGACTGAAGGTAAACTGCTTGTTTTCATATAAAAGTGTGCAATTTTGGTCGTATGAGCCGAAGCTGAATCCGACCAAAAGTTGTCTATTTTTGTATGAAAAGTATGTAGTTGAGCTTCAGTCGGCTTTTACCCTATCTCTGCTTTGAATCGTTTAATGACAACATAAACACAAAAATGGATCATGTCAGTCATGAGCTGAAATAAATTGTAGCCATTACCAAAACTTGTTGGAAAGGAACTCCTTTTAAAGATGTGGCATAGCTGCCCTGCTGCTCACCCAGTCAATTGTGTATTCATAGTGTGAGTGAAAGCACTGAGGCATTGTAAAACATGAACTTGTTCCATGATGTGGATGCCATGCCATGCTGTTTATTTCTAATGTTTTGAATATGTCATGTTTTGAAATGTATTCTTTCTTCAATTCCCACTCTGCACTATCTCCATGTGAATGTGCATACAAAAGCCTACCACATTAAACCATTTTCAAGTTTCAAGTTTCTCTCTCTCTCTCTCTCTCTCTCTCTCTCTCTCACTCTCTCTCGCCTTTGATTTTGACCCTGATTTATTTAAAGACTTTATCATCTTCACATCTAAAGCAAAGAAATTGTCTCATCAAGTCGTTATTCAGGTGGTGTGATTGTTCTCATTAGAAAAACATTTGAAAGGTTTATTGAGCATGTGCAATATGAACAAGAAAACATGGTGGTCATAAAAATTCAAAAAACTCTATTTGCCACAGAAAAAAACATTATGTTCATTTCTTGTTATATTCCTCCATGCGACTCAGCATTTTGGAATAGCCATGAAGGCGCATTTGGCATAGAAGTGTTAGATCAATGTCTGACAGATTTGTATGATGTACATGGTGATTTTTTATCCTTGTAAATGGGGACTTAAATGCTAGAACAGCCCATAGAAATTATTCGTTCAATGGTGACAATATGATTTGAAAACACAACCATGCCTGTCAATAATATGTTCCCAAGAAACTCTCAAGATAGTATTGTCAATACTTTTGGTGTAACAACTGGTTGAATTTTGTAATATGTTTGATTGTATTATATTGAATGGTCTTACAGAGACAAACATTGATGAAAGCTGTACATACATTGGATATTCCGGGGAAAGTAACAGTAGATTATTTTGTTACATCTATTGAACTTTTTTGTTCTGTACACGTCATGTCTTTAAAGGTTGAAAATATTGTTGAATCTGACCACTTGCCGGTTTCTATAGAGATAGAAGCAGCTAGAAATTGTACAGATTGCCATGCAAAACATAATCAAAATGTTATGTGCAAGAAATATATTTGGGACAAAACTCAGGAAAGTCATTTCATAAAAATTTGGGAGGGTGAAGATATACAAAATAGAGTAAAGATGGCAATAGAAAATCTAGACAGAGATATAGATACTGCTATAGAAACATTTGTACAGTGTTTAAAAGACTCCAGTAAGTGTTGTTTAAGACAGTTAGGTTAAACAAGGAAAAAAAGGTCAGAATGGTTTGATAGTGAATGTAGAAAATCCAAAAAAGAAACTAGAAAGTTATTGCGTTATTTCAGAAGAACTCAAAAAGATCAAGACAGACAAGCATATGTTACAGCAAGAAAACAATACAGACACCTATTAAAGATTAAAAGACAAGCTTTTCGAAAACAAACAGCTGAAGATTTAGCAAAGGAAATTAGCAACTCAGCATGCTTTTGGAATAAACTAAGAACAATGGGTTGTGCAACAGGAAACGGATTAGAAAAACATTTCTACAGACGATGTGGTTTTGAACATTTCAAAAACGTGTTTCAAGGTAATGCAGAGGAACAGGGAAGGGATATTGAAGTGGATATTGACCTTTTAGAAGAAACAGACCATGTTTTGAATCAACAGATCTCAGAGGATGAAGTATGTAGGGTTATAAGAAGACTTAAAAATGGGAAGAGCTAGTGGGGTTGATGATTATATTAGCAGAAATGTTAAAAGTGGTGGTAAAAATGTTGTGCTTTTCTAACAAAACTTTTCAATGCCATTTTTGAAAAAGGAATCTATCCACAGGAATGGTCAAAAGCCATAATCATACCTCTGCATAAAAAAGGGAATGTTAATAATGTAGACAACATAGAGGAGTTTCTCTTTTAAGTGTCATTTCTAAATGCTATACCTCCATACTTAATACACGGTTGTACTATGGTTAGAGAATAACTATCTAATTACTGAATGTCAGGCAGGTTTTCGTAAGAAATACTCTACAGTTGATCAGATTTTTACTCTATATGCAGCCATTCAATGTTGTATGACAAAAAAGGCAGAAAATGTTGTATGTAGCTTTCGTAGATTTTAAAAAAGCATTTGATTCAGTTAGACATGACAAACTTTTACAGTGTATTCAAAGAACAAGGAGTAAAAGGAAATTTTTCGCCAGCAATAGTAGCATGTAATAAATCATTAATATCTGGTGTCCGTGCAAATTTTGAAAAACGAAGATGTTTGAAACACCAATTGGGGTAAGGCAAGGCTGTGTTCTCAGCCCAACATTATTCTCCATGTTTATAAATCAACTAGCTAAACTTATCAATGACAAAGGTAAACATGGAGTGCATTTATATCCAGATGTCATGGAATTACTTATCCTTCTCTTTGCAGATGACGTGGCTTTGATTTCAACCACACCATGTGGTCTCCAAAATCAGTTTAATATCTTAGAATCATTTTGTGGAAAGCATAAAACTTAACGTAATTATAGATAAAACTAAGATCATGGTGTTTCAGAAAAGGGGGGATGTTAGGAAGGCGTGAAAAATGGTTCTATAAAGGTAACAGACTGGAAGTTGTTATGATTATTGTTATTTAGGATATAGCTTTACAACTATGATCAGTGCAAAAAGAGGTACATTGCATTTGACAACTAAAGGGAAAAAGGCAGTATTTACAGTTGAACAAGGTTTTTCAAAGTATAAAGAAATGATGCCAAACACTTTTTTCAAAATTTTTGACGCTAAGATACAGCCAATATTGCTTTATGCTGCTGAAATATGGGGGTTGAACAGATTAGATCATATAGAAAAGGTCCATATGATGGCTTTGTAAGAGGTTTCTGGGTGTTCCAAGTAAGACTCCTAATAGAATGGTATATGGAGACTTGGCAGATATCCATTATACGTGAATTCTTATGTAGCCTGTGTGAGATATTGGTGCAAATTGTTAGAAATGAATTTATTGAACGTTTACCATGAAAAGCTTATCAAATGTTACTAGAATTAGACATCTGTGTAAACAATGTTGGGTCTCAAAAGTACGAGAAGTTCTGTGTGCAACTGGCTTTAACATTGTTTGGCTTCAACAGGGTGTTGGAGATGTAAAACTTTTCTTGGCTACATTCAAACAGAGGCTTGTTGATATGTACATTCAAGAATGGACAGGCACTATTAGAGATCGCGATAGATACCTGCCTTATCGATCATTTAAGACCATTTTTGGAAAAGAACAGTACATTCTTGATATGGATGTGTTTTGCTTTCGTTTTTGCCATTACACAAATAAGATTTATGTTCTTCCTTTAAATAATAATGTACACGATATAGCAAATCGTTTCGTGACAAATACTGTCCATTTTGCAAAAATCAGATTGAAAATGAACAGCATTTTGTGTTTATGTGAAATGCATATGACGATATAAGGAACAAATTCCTTAGCGATTTTGTTACTCTTCTCTAAAACGTGCTTCTCAGAGCCAAAAATACCACTCTCAGATATAGTTTATCTAGATATGTATTTCATGCTACAAACCGAAGGACACAGATGATACTGTAGATCTGTCATTTGGAACATTACTTTTGGTATGTTTCACTATACTGCATCATTTTTTGCCTTTTTCTATTGGTTTTTGTTGTGTTTTTATTCATGTGAATGTTTCCTCTTTCTTCTTTTTGAAAGTTCTAAGTGATACTATTTTATGGTGATGTCGCATCTCTGTATAAGGTGTAATATTCATTAAGTTTTTTGCTTTCAAAGTTTATCAACATTTTTAAATAACTTTAAATTGGGAAGGAGACTATATTACTGACTAGTTTCAACCCATTTAGGATGCTGTAATCCTAAATGAATCATCAGTTTCGTTTTATATACTGAACAGCACGGTAGGGTTATTTGTCATTCGGTTGGTTTGACTGTTTGTTTTCTTATTCAAGATTGCATTGCTGTCTTAGACTGTTGACAGTAAATTAGATTCACGACACATAGCCATGATTCTCAGGACGTTTTTCCGCATTTCATCTTTCGTAAGTTATGCTGGTGCTTTGTGATCAAACTGGAATGAGTGAGCGTACATAGTTACCAAGTTAAAACCCTAAGCTGTTGACAGGGGATATGTGTACATACATAGAAGTGAAGCTTTTCAACTGATTCAAAATTGTATTTGCATTGTGAAATCATTGTTCTCTTCCATTGCATACCCGCCCCCGCCCCCAACACTCCCTTTTGTTGTATTGTGGCCTATGGCCGATGTACTATTAAACTATTCAGAGTTCAGAGTTCGAGTTCTCTCTCTCTCTCTCTCTCTCTCTCTCTCTCTCTCTCTCTCTCTCTCTTCTCTCTCTCTCTTTTCTTACCTTTTTCTGACAACCAGTTCATTTTCTAGCCGTTTTTTCCGTGCAAATGTGAATTCATTTTTATGACAACTTCTTAATGTGCTTCTTTAAAGTCCGAACTGTGGATTAAGGCCAGTGGGCAGAGCTTCTGCAGAATGATGAGCCCCAGGCACCAATCATCCTGCCTGATGATTGAGGGAGACAGCAGGAAGACGTGTGTCAGCATACACCCTAGCTATGTCCACCTGCTTTTTCTGTACACATGGGGGCACAGGGTTAGAGTCGAAGTTAATGTTAGGGCTACCCTTCAGAGTTAATAAGGGGTAAGGGATGTTTGTCAGCTGATCCGTCTGAATGTTAGAGTGAATGTGGTGACAACAGCAGGCAGGATTTTTTTTTTAATGTAAAAACGCACATGAGTGCTTATTCCATTATCTGGAAATAAAAGAATACCATTTTTTTTTACAGTAGGTAGTCAGCATTATATTCTCTTTTCATACTAACACAAACACATGAAGTACAGTAAGTTGTCAGCATTTTATTCCTTCTTTTTTCATAGTAACACAGCCACATATACAGTGCTTTTTATGATTTTTTGTTTTGCATTTCCATTTTTTTGGCACTGAAATATAATGGCCTATAATTTTTTTATGACTTTTTCTTTTGGCATTTCCATTTGTTGGGCACTGAAATACAGTGGCCTATAATTCTTCACATAATAGAATAGACTTTTCAAAAAATCATAAATTGCCATTATTTAAGTGAAAAACCACAAATTTACAAAATACATAAACAAATAAAGGGAAAAGGTCACATTGAAAACAATAGCAAAACACACCCAGAACTCCTTCAAAACCACGAAATAATCACACACACACACACACACACACGCACACACACACACATATATATATATATATATATATATATATATATATTATATATATATTTTATATATATATATATGTATAGATATATTTATATATATATTTATTATATATATATATATATTTATATATATGTATGTATGTATATATAGACACACAGAGAACAGCAGCAGCTTCTGTCATACATGCCAATGACGCAATTCCCGGGAAAAAGTGACTCCTGTGTGAAAAGTCTACATATCACTAAGGGCCTTATAGGTCAGTATTCTTCCTCTTCTTCCCTCTCTTCCTCCTTCTGTACCTCCTCTTACTTTTTACATTTCAAAACCTTCATTTTTCATGACATATAATAAATAAAATACACTGCCACAGTTTTACTCACCATACTGCATCACTGGTATTGAAACAAATCATTACAATATTCCCACTGTGCAAAAGTATTGAGTTTTTAAATTATGTCCTTTGCAGCTTTAACTGGTATTTTAGATGTCTTCAAATAGAGGCTGATAGAAATGCCATTTTCTTTGAAAACAAGCAAATTGCATGCTTACTCTGGCAATGTACTGTTCTGTATCATATTTCATTTTTACGTGCTGCCTAAAGAGTGCAAACACTGGGTTTTTGTTTTCAAATTGACACTTATAAATGAAGAACTTTGCACAAAGTAAAGTATAATCCAGTGCTTCATCAGACTGTGTAGTGTATCATTACCAAATATGACCAGTTTTCTTGTTAGACTCAAATTGTTTCCACTATTATAGAGATTTAGAAAGTTCTGCAAAATCAGTCCAAAAATCTGATGTTATATGGCATGATCAAAAGAGGTGTTCTATTGTTTCTCTTGTGTCTTTGCAAAATGTACATTTATCATTTTCAGCTACACACATCTTTTGCAAAGCAATGATAGTAGCAACTATTCTGTGAATGAGTCTTATCTGAAACCATTTCAGTTTCATTTCTTTAACTTTCTGTACATGAGAGAATGTTTTTGACCATTTAACTTCATCTAAGATCTCTTTAGTCCATTTTTTACAGCAGTTTGGCTGGTATCTGTCAGCAGTCAAGATATTTTAATACACTTTTGTCCCTTTTATCACACTAAGCAAGGTGTTGAGGGATTGGGTAACATGTCTAGATAATTAACCCTGCAATGTGATATTCGACTTGTAAACATAGTCCATAAATGCACGTAAGCAACCTAAAAGTTCCAGGACATTTGTTTTAACTTAGTAAACGTTTCTGAACTGTTGATAAGTCATAACTGTTCCATTTGGATTAATCAGATCAGCAACGCAGTATATTCCTCTTTCCATCCACTTATAGAATATAGTCTTCCCGTTAACTTTAAACATATCATTATAAAAAAATGTTTTCTGCCAGAGGTTCAGCAGAATTTTCTATTTCTGCTTTACATCCAAACTCGGTATATGCTTCAAGAAAAAAGCATTTACTTTTAGTTTGTTCACTGGGAGACTGGAACCATATTTACTTCAGTCTCTGACTACTGGGCAAACTTCTTGAATGAAAAATTTCCATTAGATTTACAGATACAAGTTTTTTTAATCCACATGAGTTTTAAGGCATTGATTAAATGACGAAGAGAGGGGATACCCAAGGCCCTTCCATATTTCTTGAATAGTTATTTTTGTTTAATTTTTCCTGCTTGTTTATCCCGGTGAACTTAAAACATTGCTTTGAAAGTTGTCCCTTTTT
>CM054165.1:33910901-33923401 GCA_028751875.1 Rapana venosa
ACATCAGGGCCCTCTTCTTAAACACAATAATACATCACGGCCTCTTGTCTTCCTGCCGGGACCAGCTCTGAAGGGATGTTGCCCACTTCAATCTGCTGACTTCCCCTTTGTTCAGGGCTTTTACTGCACTGTCCACTTCTTCCTATGCGATTGGGTAGCTGCTGTTTGTTATTGGTTGGTGGGGGGACATCTAGCCCCTAGGGATCTTCTGTTGCTCTGTGTGTTCTTTCTTTCTTTAATTTAACGTCTGTTCACTCAAGGTGATATTAGACCATGCTCTGTGTGTGTGTGTGTGTGTGTGTGTGTGTGTGTGTGTGTGTGTGTGTGTGTGTGTGTGTGTGGTGTGTGTGTGTGTGGTGTGTGTGGTCTGTGTGTGTCTGTGTGTGTTAGTTATAGTGTGCACTTTGCGCACTGTACGTTTGAACTATAGCCCTTCCCCCCCCCCCCCTTTCATTATCCTCTCCCCCCCTCCCCCCTTCTAGAAAGAACTGTTCAACTTGGTTAGACTTCATGATTTGCTCAGTTCAGCATTCCAAAAGACAGAGTTAGGTTTCTCTGACAACCTAACAGTGTTATAGTGTTGTGTACAAACAACCCTCCTCAACTGTTTGTATACCATGGTTGTGGGCTGGGAGAACCTAGCATTTCACCAGGCCTGATGTACGTTACACATTCTCTCATGTTAAGTGTCCAGCATGTCTCTGTGAGCTAGAAGATGGGCAACTGGGTGTGATGGTGTAGCTAAGTGTTCTCAATGTAGGCCTATTAGAAGCTGGTGGCTCAGCCTTTGTCAGCTACAGTAGAGTCCTTTCTATTCATGGCCTGAGTCCTTGTTGTAGCCTAGAGTGTCCAGTGGAAAACAGTCATGTAATAAGCACTTCAGAGCTTGCTACAGCTAGTCTTATTCAACAGGCAGGGCCTCTTTCTTGTTGAATAGTATCCCCCCCTTCCCCCTCTTTATTACCCCCCCTCCCCCCCCCTCTCCTCTATTGAACCAGCAGATTTGTAATGCAGAGACTACATTGGTTGATTTAAATTTGTTTGTCAGCTGATGTGATGTGTGGTTAGAATTTGTTCAGTCTCAGTTTCCAAATGTATTCATTGGTCAGTTGGTCCTGCAACTGAACCAACATAACAGGGTGTACATGGCATTTTAAAGTCTTTCTCTTGCTGGCTGTCCAAGGCAACTTTCTTCTTGAGTTAGGCTGTGTGCTCCTGACAGAATGACTTAGAAGGAAACAACAGTTTTGTTCTCCTGCTTGAGCTGTGTGTGTTGTGTGTAGATGAAACAATAAATTGTGTTTCCATAACACCCCTGCGTGGCCTCACATCATTCCTTTGAGTGTGGAGTGCCAGTGTCCTAACATCCCCTATCCCCGAACCTTTGTTCACCCTCCAACAATTGGCGTCGTCGACAGGATAGCAGGTTAGTTTTTATTTACTACACACACACACAGCTCAGCAGACTACCATGGCGTACGAGGCGATGAGATGGTGTTCCGGGCCTGAACTGCGGCACTTCTCTGGTGAACTGACAGGCCTGTCAGTGGAGGACTTCTCCATGGAAGTGGAGCGAGTCCTGGCGGCCTACCCCATGAGAGAGGAGACGGCTGCTTACTACATCTTCAGCCATCTGAAGGGAGTGGCTCGAAGAGAGGTAATGCTGCACACGATTGAAGATACCAACACCCCAGAGAAGATCATCAACATCCTCAGGGCCGTGTTTGGTGACAGGCGACGTATCACCACTCTCCTGTCTGCCTTCTACAGTCGGGACCAGCTGCGAGAAGAGTCGGTCCTGAACTACTCTCATGTGTTGAGGGGCTTGGAGAGGACCATCCATATGAGAAAGGCGGACGCCCTCGCTGATTACCTGTTGAGGGACAGGTTTATTTACGGACTTTTCAACGCAGAGTTGAGAAGGGAGCTACGCCGTATGGTAGTGAGGAAACCCGAAACCACCTTCTTCCAGGCTAGGAATGAAGCGCTCAGGTGGTTGAGTGAAGAAGAACAAGAGAATGTGACTGGGGAAAGTGAACTGATATTGACTCTGAAGCAACAAATAGTAGTGTTAGAGAATAAGGTTAAATCCCTGTGTGAGTCGGTTCTGTCAGTTGAGGCTTTAGTTGGAAATGTTTCTTCTGGGAAAAGGAAACGTAGAAAGAGAAGGAAGCGTAACAAGAACAAACCTGTCAAAGTTCAGAGAGATTCAAACCCCCAGAGTATTAGTTTGAAGTGTTTTAGACCACTGATGGATAGCATGTCTTTGGATAAGACGCGTAAGGATCCTCTGCTGGATTTAGCTAGCATGGAGGATGACGAGTCACAGGAGGGTGAATGGGTGCTGCTGCCTATTCCACCCAAACCAGGTATTTCTGGTTCTTCCCCCACAAGGAAGGGTAGTGGACAGAGTGAAAAGGTGTCCACGGCTGTGACTGAAAGATCTTTGAGATCTTTGAATGAATTGGTAAGGGCCAATTGGCAAGGAAGCATGTCCCATCCAGAAAGACAAGGACCTAGGCTTCCAGGGCCTGATGTGGGTTTATCCCATAAGGTTCCTGACAGAGGAAAGTGGTTAAGGAAAGAGTCATCACTGTGTAGAGACAGGTCTATGTTGAATAGGAATCATCACATTCCTGTAAGGATTGCAGCTTGTGCTTAACTGACAGTGTATGGCTGTGATTGCTAGTTTAGGATTTGTAGTTGTGGTAACTATGAATGCTATTTTTTTTTAGCTTTCAGGATTGTGTTCATGCTTAAGAATGTTTTCTGTATGTGTTACTTTTGTGTTGCAAATGGCTTGATTTTGCAGGAAATTGTCATTGTATTACATATGGTTTATGATTATGTTGGTTAGTATAGAATACGTAACTGGCTTTTTGTGTTTGCTAATGGTAACAGTGATTTAGGAGCCCTTGAGGAAGACAATTATGGTAAGAGTATGGCAAATGGTATTTTGCTAGGTAAATTTTGTGTTGTCACTTGTGAAGCTTGTTATTGAAACGTTGGCTTTGAAGCAGGCCTAATTGGCATATCTTACAGTTTTCATAAGCTTTGTTTCTTGGAGTTTCTTTGGTTAGTTTCTCATCAGTGTTCAGTATCGCTGTCAAAGAAGAAAGAATTTTCAGTATGTTGATTTGGTAGTTCTTTGATCTGATTCGTAGCATGTAATGAGGACATTGCATTTAAAAGCTTGGGGAGTGTGTTATAGTGTGCACTTTGCGCACTGTAACGTTTGAACTATAGCCCCCCCCCCCCCCCCCCCCTTTCATTAAACCCCTCCCCCCCACTCCCCCTTCTAGAAAGAACTGTTCAACTTGGTTAGACTTCATGATTTGCTCATTCAGCAATTCCAAAAGACAGAGTTAGGTTTCTCTGACAACCTAACAGTGTTATAGTGTTGTGTACAAACAACCCTCTCAACTGTTTGTATACCCATGGTTGTGGGCTGGGAGACCTAGCATTTCACCAGGCCTGTGTACTGTTACACATTCTCTCATGTTAAGTGTCCAGCATGTCTCTGTGAGCTAGAAGATGGGCAACTGGGTGTGATGGTGTAGCTAAGTGTTCTCAATGTAGGCCTATTAGAAGCTGGTGGCTCAGCCTTTGTTAGCTACAGTAGAGTCCTCTCTATTCATGGCCTGAGTCCTTGTTGTAGCCTAGAGTGTCCAGTGGAAAACAGTCATGTAATAAGCACTTCAGAGCTTGCTACAGCTAGTCTTATTCAACAGGCAGGGCCTCTTTCTTGTTGAATAGTATCCCCCCTTCCCCCTCTTTATTACCCCCCCCCCCCCTCTCCTCTATTGAACCAGCAGATTTGTAATGCAGAGACTACATTGGTTGATTTAAATTTGTTTGTCAGCTGATGTGATGGGTGGTTAGAATTTGTTCAGTCTCAGTTTCCAAATGTATTCATTGGTCAATTGGTCCTGCAACTGAACCAACATAACAGGGTGTACATGGCATTTTAAAGTCTTTCTCTTGCTGGCTGTCCAAGGCAACTTTCTTCTTGAGTTAGGCTGTGTGCTCCTGACAGAATGACTTAGAAGGAAACAGCAGTTTTGTTCTCCTGCTTGAGCTGTGTGTGTTGTGTGTAGATGAAACAATAAATTGTGTTTCCATAACACCCCTGCGTGGCCTCACATCATTCCTTTGAGTGTGGAGTGCCAGTGTCCTAACATCCCCTATCCCCGAACCTTTGTTCACCCTCCAACATGTGTGTGTGTGTGTGTCAAGTCAAGTCAAGTCAAGTCAAAATTGTATTTCCAGATGGTACATTGAATAAGCAATGCATTTGCTTTTTTTCATCAAGCCATCTATCTAAGAACAAATTTCGTAATGATTATACTAAGACACTACATTATTGCATCATTTACCATTAAATTAAACCAGTAAAAAAAAAAAAGAGGAAAAAATCGATAAGGAAATACATTGAAAATACAAATTACCACATATACATATACACGCACACACATACTCATGTGTGTGTGTGTGTGTGTGTGTGTGTGTTTGTTGTGTGTGTGTGTGTGTGTGTGGTGTGTGTGTGTGTGTGTGTGTGTGTGTGTGTGTGTGTGTGTGTGTGTGTGTGTGTGTGATGTGTGTGTGTTGTGTGTGTGAGAGAAAGTGTACAATGCATAGCAGTGGTTGGCTAGCTGGCCGGTTGCATGATTAGATGCTTGCTTGCTTGGTTAGTTAGTTGGTTGGTTGGCTGGTTGGTTGGATGGTTTGTTGGTTGGTTGATTGGTTGGTTAGTTTGTTGGTTGGTTGGTTGGTTTGTTTGTGTGCTGGCTGGTTGGTTGGATACTTGGTTGATTAATTGATTGGTTGGTAGATGGCGGGAAGGTTTTGCTTTTATTTTCATTCATTCCCTTTTACTTTCTTTCTTTCTTTATTTGTTGTTTGTCATTGAGGGAAAAAAATAACAAGGTACGGAATAACCCTGATGTCCTACATCCCATGTGTACGATCATAGGCAACGCGCACAGAGGTGCACAGGGAGGGGGGGGGTGGAGAGGGGAAGGCAGGTTGGAGAGGGGGGGGGAGTAGAGGGAAAAAAGCAATCTTCTGATGTCATCTTCACAGAGGCTTTATCGGTAAATATTTTGTCCCATCTCTGTATGTCTCTGTCTCCGTCTCTGCCCCTGTCTCCACTTCTGCCTCTCTCTGTCTCTCTCAGTCTCTCTCTCTGTGTCTCTCTCTGTCTCTCTGTCTCTCTCTCTGTTTGTATTTGTGTGTGCGTGTGTGTATGTGTGTGTTTCTCTGTGTGTCTGTTTCTGTGCGTGTGTATGTGTGAGTATGTGTGTGTTATTTTTATGTGTTTATGTGAGTGTATGTGCGCTCGCGTATGTATGTGTATGTCTCTGTCGGTCTGTCTGTCTGTCTATCTGTCTGCCTGTCTGTCTGTCTGTCTGTCTGTCTGTCTGTCTGTCTGCGTTATTACAAGCCACAGCTATTGCTCACCCACATTCATTTTCAACCGTACACATGTATGTGAATTGCCCAATTCCGAATATTGCCAATGAAACTGCAGCAACATTGCAATCATTCATAGACTGATGCTAATGGTACCTTGTGCTAGTGTGTGTCTGCATTTTTTTTCCTGATTTGAGTCAATGTGGCATTTACGCCAGCAAAATGATTGTATAAGCTTTATTGCCTGCGTGTATGTTGGAAATAGTGTGTGTACGTAGCTGAATATGAAGATCTTTCTCTCTCTCTCTCTCTCTCTCTCCTCTCTCTCTCTCTCCTCTCTCTCTCTCTCTCTCTCTCTCTCTCTCCCCTCCTCTCTCTCTCTCTCTCTCTCTCTCTCTCCTCCCCCCTTTTTCAAATTTTCATTGTTGTTGAATAAGTGAGTTTACCAAAGCGAAAACTTTTTTCTTCTTTTTTTTCTTTCTTTTTCTTTTCTTCTTCTTCTTTCTTTTTTCAAATTTGTTATTACACTATAGTTATAAGAAATATATCTATCATAACAATAATATGTGTTAATCTGTACGAGTATAATGAAAAAGAGTGTTGACAGTGATGATGTGCTGTTGAGAATCATATTCAGTATTTTTTTCTATGTCGTTCTCGTTTGTTTGTTTACAAACAAAAAGCATTATCTTTCACACACACACACACACACACACACACACACACACACAACACACACACACACACACACACTCCATCCTCCCTCCCTCTCCCACTCTCTCTCATTTCTTTCCTCCCCCCTATCTCTCTCTCTCTTACTTACAATGTATAGATGTTCATTTTATGACTTAAGTGATTTTTTCTCCTTATTGTAAGAGTGTATTGGTATTGGGCTTATTTCTTTTTCATGACATTCATTTTGTACGAGTATATTCGAAAACAATTTTGATGGTGATCCTGTGCTGTCTTGAGAATTATATATTTAGTATTATCCTTAAAACACACACACACACACACTCTCTCTCTCTCTCTCTCTTTTCTCTCTCTTCTCTCTCTCTCTCTCTCCCCTCTCTCTCTCTTTCCCCCTGACCTTATAGATTTGGTTTTTATCCCCCCTTTCTCTTCTTCCTTGTTTATTGTGTGAGTACACGGGTATTGAGTTTATTTCATTATCATGACATATAACCTGCATGAGTATAATCAAAATAAGGGTTGACGGTGATCGTGCACTGTTTTGAGAAATTATATATATATTTAGTGTTATCCCTGAAACACACACACACAACTCACACACACTCTCTCTCCCTTCTATCTCTCTCTCTCTCTCTCTCTCTCTCTCTCTCTCTCTTCTCTCTCTTTCTCTCACCATGACCTTATAGATTTGGCTGGTTTTGTTTTTCCTTCTTTCTTTCCCTCCTTTTTTTTTATTGTGTGAGAGTATGGGTATTGAATTTATTTGATTATCATGACATAAATTTGTATGAGTAATCAAACTAAGTGTTGAAGGTAATCGTGTACTGTTTGAGAATCATATATTTAGTACCATCTCTGAAACACACACACACACAACACACACCACCTCTCTCTCTCCTCTCTCTCTCTCTTCTCTCCCCTTCTCTCTCTCTCTCTCTCCTCTCTCTCTCTCTCTCTCTCTGTATTGTGGCCTAAGGCCGATATGCAATTAAATCATTCTCTCTCTCTCTCTCTCTCTCTCCCCTCCTCTCTCTCCTCTCTTCTCTCTCTCTCTCTTCTCTCTCTCTCTCTCTCTCTCTCTCTCTCTCTCCTTCTATAGTTGTTGTGTCTTCTAATAAAGGGCTTTTTCATACGTTCTATTTTCAATATTATTTTGGGCTTGTTGACTGTACTTGAGCTCCAGTAAGTGTCCTATTTCAATATCTTATTATTACGTGTAACAACTATGTGTACTATTCTGCAATATGAAGGTGTTCAATTTTATGATCTATAAGTTTGGCTCTCTCTCTCTCTCTCTCTCTCCTTCTCTCTCTCTCTCTCTCTCTCTCTCTCTCTCTCTCTCTCTCTCTCTCTCTCCTCTCTCTCTCTCTCTCTCTCTTGCTGTAGTTGTTACTTTGTTCTTGTTGGTAATTTGTTTGGGTTTTTCGCTTGTTTGTTTTTTGTTTTGGTGTATGTATGTGTGTGTGTGTGTGGTGTGTGTGTGTGTGTGGTGTGTGTGGTGTGTGTGTGTGTGTGTATGTGAAGGGGGGGGAACGGTGCTTTTTTTTTTTTATTGTTGTTTTTTTGTTTTGTTTGTTTTTGGGGGGTTTTGTATGGTTTTTTTCATTTGTTTGTTGCTGTTGTTTTTTTCTGTTGTTTGTTTGTTTGTTTGTATGTTTGTTTGTTTTTTCTTCTTCTCTCTTTTCTTTAAAAAAAAAGTTGTTTTTTTTTTTCCTTGCTTCTTCTGCTTGAAAGTATGAGTACTGAGTGCATTTTTAAATGTGACCCATGGGCGGGGACTGGATGTAAAAAAGCACATGAATACTTATTCATTATCCTGGAAAAAAGATTTTGTTTCTATTACTTACAATGTGTAGATGTTCTTTTTATGACTTTATTGGCTTTCCCCCTCTTTATTATGTGAGTGTATGGGTATTGCACTTATTTTATTACCATGACATTCAATTTGCATGAGCATAATTAAAAAGTGTTTGTGTTGATCGTGTGCTATGTGAGTATTACATATTTAGTATTATCCTGAAAACACCCCCCCCCCACCCCCCCCACACACACACGCTCAAAACAAACACAAAACACACACACACACACACACACACTCACTCACTCACTCACTCACTCACCCACTCATATTCTCTCCCTCAACGACTGTATAGTTTTAAATTTCTTCTTGGTTTGTTTCTTGTTTTTATTGTGTGGATGTATGGGTATTAAATTTATTTCATTATCATGACATATAATTTGAAACGAGTATAATCTAAAATGAGTGTTGATGGGATGCATACTGTTTTGGGAATTATATATTGGATATTATCTCTGAAATACACACACACACACTCTCTGTCTCTCTGTCTCTGTCTCTCTCTCTCACCTTTTATCGTCCTGCTTATAGTTATAGTATATCCTGATGAAGGATTCATATTTTTATATTTTCAATACTTTATTGGACTTGCCTCTGTACTTAAGTTTTAATGAGTGCCCTATTTCAATATCTTATAATTATGTGTAACAAGTATGTGTACCATTTGACAATGTGTAGATGTTTATCTTTATGACTTATTAAGTTTGGTTGTGTTATTTTTCTTGGCTTTGTTGTTGTTCTTGTTGTTGTTGTTGTTTGTCTGTTTTTCTCTTTTTTATCATCTTTTGTTGGTTTGGTTTTTTCTTCTCTTTTGTTTGTTTTGTTTGTTTTGGTTAGGGTTTTTGGGGGGTGGGGGTAGGGTGGGGTATTTTTAGGATTTTCTTTTAATTACTTGCTTTGGGGGGGGGGGGTTGTTGGGGGGGAGCTGTTTTGAAAAGGGTTATTTCCCTTGTTTTTATTGTGAGACTGTATGAGTATTGGGTTATTATTATTAAGATGTATCCCTAACGGGCGGGGGCTGGATGTAAAAAAGCACATGTGTTTCTTATTCATTATCCTCGAAATAAAAGAATTTGTCATTGTCATTGTCATGTCTCTCTCTGTCTGTCTGTCTGTCTGTCTGTCTGTCTGTCTGTCTGTGCTTGTGTGTGGTGTGTGTGTTTGTTTGTGTGTGTATGTGTGTGTGTGTGTGTGTGTGTGTGCGTGCGTGCGTCTCTCTCTCTCTGTCTCTCTCTGTCTCTGTCTCTCTCTCTCTCTGTCTCTCTCCATTTTCTATTCACCTGTTCACAACTTACGGAATTAAGAGAGCAGTTTATACCTCGAAAGTTCTACGTCAACCATGTCTCCATAGGTTAATCATGCTCATTACCTCCGGAAATGAAGCTATCAGGAAACAGTTAGCTCTTTTTCTATATAAAGCATTTAGACTGCGGGACACCTTTATTAACTCTTGATAAATCATCGTGTTTGCAAATGTTTTGTGAATTGATTGTTTATGTGAGTATTACTTGTATGCTAGTGTGTGCTTTGTGTTTTTCCCCTTCAAATGTGGCCAAGGCCTTTTGAATAAACCATTCGCATTCTCTCTCTCTCTGTCTCTCTCTGTCTCTCTCTGTCTCTCTCTGTCTCTCTGTCTCTCGTCTCTCTCTCTCTCTCTCTCTCTCTCTCTCTCTCTCTCTCTCTCTCTCTCTCTTCTCTCTCTCTCCCCTCCTCTCTTCTTCTTCTTCTTCTTCTTCTTCTTCTTCTTCTTCTTCTTCTTCGAAGGTTTCTTCTTCAAAGTCTTCTTCTTCTTCAAAGTCTTCTTCTTCCTCCTCCTCCTCCACCTCTTTCTTCTTCTTTTTCTTTTGATATCTATCTATCTTTATTTCTTCCGAGCTCTCTTTCTTTCTGTCTGTCTGTCTGTTTGTCTTCCTTCCTTCCTTCCTTCCTTCCTTTCTTTCTTTCTTTCCTCTGTTCTTCTTTCCCTCTCTACTTCATTCTTTATCTGTCGCTGTCCGCACACACACTCTTTTATTTATTTTCGGATGTCTCTTTTGTGTGTACGCTATTCTGCTGCAGCCTGTCTTCAGATGTGTTCACATCCTGTTTACAGCACTGCTCGTCTGCTCTTCTCTGTCAGCTGCACGCAATATCAAGTTTTATACTTAGTCGAAATGGGGACGGAATAGCTCAGTGGTCGGAGCACTCGCTTTCCCCCAGCTAAGGTTAAGCAGCATCGAGCGTGGTTACCACTTGAATGGGTGACCGGTTGAGGACCTTGGCTTCAGTACAGTTCCCCAGTTCACCCAGCTGTTAATGGGTACCTGCCCTCTTTAGGGTCAGGGAAATTAAAGCAGCGAGGGAGAGGAGATGGGCGCCGCCCTCAATATGCTGGCCCCTGGAGAAGTGAGGTCTCTGATAGCTCACTCCACTATGACCACATAGGTTATGGGACACCTTTACCTTTATTTAGTCTATTGCCCTAATTATTTACTCTCTCTCTCTCCCCCCTCTCTCTCTCCCTCTCTCTCTCTCTCTCTCTCTCTCTCTCTCTCTCTCTCTCTCTCTCTCTCTCTCTCTCTCTCTCTCTCCTCTCTCTCTCTCTCTCTTGTATGCCAATACTTTTTATCTGTAACCCTCGGGAATCAAGATTATCGATCAATCAACCATTCAATTTTTGTTTAAGACTACGTTTGCTGGAATTTTTCATCATTTCATTCATTCATTTATTCATTCCTTTATCCATCCATCCATCCATCCATCCATCCATCCATCCATACATACATACATACATACATACATACATACATACACACACACACACATGCAAATGAGAAGAAAGGACTAGTCAACCACGCCACCAACAACGACAATGATAACAATCAGAAGAGCTAAATACACAATGAAGCGAAGAAATCACTCCGAAAGTGAAAAATCCAACCAATCTTCCAGTCTGGTCAATCGTTGGTCATTTGCTGCCCAGAGAAGTCAGCGGGAAAATCATCGCACTGTGCATCAGTGTGCCACAATGGTCATTCGTCAGTGTCAGCATTCGCTCCATGATTGTCGTCTGCCATCCTATAATGTAATGCCTTGTTTTCTTTGATATTAATTTCTGCTATAGTTCTTAGGCGTGTGTGTGTGTGTGTGTGTGTGTGTGTGTGTGTGTGTGGTGTGTGTGTGTGTGTGTGTGTGTGTGTGTGTGTGTGTGTGTGTGTGTGAGGGAGGGGGCTGTTGGGGTGTTGTGTGGAAGGGGGGGGGGGGGGGGGGGGGTTGTGCTATGCTGTGTTATGTTGTGTGTGTATGGGGGTTGTGGGTTGTGTGTGTGTGTGTATGTGTGTATGTGTGTTTGTTGTGTGCGTTGTGTGTGTGTGTGTGTGTGTGTGTGTGTGGATGGGGTTTAGATGTATGTGTATGTGTGGAGGGTGTGTGTGTTGTATTGTATTGTGTTGTGTTGTGTGTGTCTGTGTGTCTGTGTGTATCAATGTCTGTTTTATTTTTTATATATTTTTTAATTCTTTTCCACCTTATTATTTCTGTTTCCACCGGCACACAATGGCCTAATCTTTGGAAAAGCGAAACAGGATTTAACGTGTGCGCAAGTGTGTGTGAGTGTGTGTGTAGTGTGTGAGGTATGTGTTGTGTGTTGTGAGTGTGTTTAGTGTGGTGTGTGTGTGAGGTGTGTGGTGTGTGTGTGAGGTGTGTGGTGTGTGTGTGTTTAGTGTGGTGTGTGTGTATGTGTGTGAGGTGTGTGAGGTGTGTGTGTGTGTGTGAGGTGTGTGGTGTGTGGTGTGTGTGTTTAGTGTGGTGTGTATGTAGTGTGTGAGGTGTGTGTGTGTGGTGTGTTGTGTGTGGTGTGTGTGGTGTGTGCGTGTGTAGTGTGTGGTGTGGTGTGTGTGTAGTGTGTGTGTGTGTGGTGTGTGTGTTGTGTGTGGTGTGGTGTGTTGTGTGTGTAGTGTGTTGTGTGTGTGTAGTGTGTGAGAGGTGTGTGTATTGTGTGTGTGCGCGCGTGGTGTGTGCGTGTGTGTAGTGTGTGAGAGGTGTGTGTATTGTGTGTGTGCGCGCGTGTGTGTGCGTGTGTGTGTGTGTGTGTGTGTGTGTGTGTGTGTAGTGTGTGAGGTGTGTGTGTGTAGTGTGTGAGGTGTGTGTGTGTGTGTGTTGTGTGTGTGCTTAGTGGTGTGTGTGTGTGTGCGTGTGTGTATGTGTGTGTGTGAGTGTGTAGTATGTGAGGTGTGTGGTGTGTGTTGTGTGTGTTTAAGGGGGGGGGGGGGGGGGGTGTATTGTGTTGGTTGTGGGTGTGTGTGTGTGTGTGGTGTTGTGTGTGTGTGTGTGTTAGTGTGTGGGGGGTGTGTATGTGTGTGTGTGTGTTTAGTGTGGTTTGTGTGTGTGGTGTGTATGTGGTGTGTAGTGTGTGAGGTGTGTGTATGTGTGTGTGTGTTTAGTGTGGTTGTGTGTGTGCGTGTGTATTGTGATGTTAGTGTGTGAGGTGTGTGTATGTGTTGTGTGTGTTTAGTGGTGTGTGTGTTTGTGTGTGATGTGGTGTGTGGCGTGTGTGTGT
>CM054165.1:33928401-33938501 GCA_028751875.1 Rapana venosa
GTGCAGTACAGAATAGTGCAGTATAGTACAGTGCAGAATTACTTTTTAATTATTAATAAATAACTATCTCCCCCTCCCTTATTCCATCCCCTATCTCCACCCTCCCTTATTCCATCCCCTATCTCCACCCTCCCTTATTGTGATCTACAGTGGAGACGAACAACTACACGAGGGAGGAGTCGCCATCATGATGAGCCAGGACGCAGTGAAGTCTCTCATGGAATGGACACCAGTCAACAAGAGGATCATTACAGCAAGATTCTACTCCAAATACAGACGGATGACAGTCATACAAGTGTACGCACCGCACAACGAGAGGGAAGACCAGGAAAAGGAGCAGTTCTACCAACAACTCCAGGAAACAGTGGACGGGTGCAACAAGAACGACAACATCATCATCATGGGAGTCTTAAACGCAAAAGTGGGAAATGACAACACTGGATACGAAAGGACAATGGGTACTCATGGACTTGGGAGACAGAACGACAATGGAGAGAGACTATGCGAGTTTAGCCAGCTGAATTGACTAGTTATCACAGGAACTCTATTCCCACACAAAGACATTCACAAAGCAACATGGACATCAGCAGACGGAAGAGTGAAAAACCAAATTGACCACCTATTGATCAGCGGACAGTGGAGATCATCAGTACAAGACTGCTGAGTACAGAGGGGAGCAGATGCCTCAGCGACCACTACCTGGTGAAGACGAGGATCAAGTTACGACTCAGCTCACGCAGAAACAACAACAAAACCAAGACAAGACTGGACGTTGAACGACTGAAGGACGAAGATATAAGAAAGAAGTTCTGCAACGCAGTGAATACCAAGCTCGAAGAGAACAGAATCGAAACTGAAGATGTAGAAGAGGTGTGGGAACATCAGAAGAACGCCTACATCAAATCAGCAGAAGAGGTGTTTGGCTACAGAAAGGGGAAGAGCAAGACGTGGATCAGTGAGAACAGCTGGAAGCTGATCGATGAGAGAAAGCGCATCAAGATCAGAATCAACAGTACACACTCGGAGAGGATACAGAACAGAATGAAGGAAGCATACAAAGAAAAAAAACAAGGAGGTGAAAAGAAGCGTACGAGAGGACAAGAGGAGATGGATGTCAGAAAAAGCAGAGAGAGCGCAGAACGCAGCAGAGAATGGGAGACAGAAAGAACTGTACAGCATTGTGAAACAGCTCACCAACCAAGGCACTAGACCAGCAGCAGCAGTGAAGAATAAGAACGGGGAGCTGCTAAAGAATCAAGAGGCCAGGCTGAGGAGATGGAGAGAACACTTCCAGGAAAATCTCAACAGGGATGCACCGAATGAACCACCACAAGATGACCAGGGGAGGTGGAAGAACTAGACATCTCAGCAGAAGAACCAACCATCCATGAAATCAAGAAAGCCCTGAAGACCCTCAGGAACGAAAAAGCACCAGGAGCAGACCAGATCACAGCAGAGATGCTAAAAGCAGACATTGAACAGACCGGCAAGCAACTGAAACGGATCTTTGACCTCGTCTGGGAAAAGGAGACAGTACCAACACAGTGGACGAAAGGACTCATATGCAAGATTCCAAAGAAAGGAAATCTTCAGGAGAGTGGAAACTGGCGTGGGATTACACTACTACCCTTGGCCAGTAAGGTGCTCAGCAAGATCCTCATCAACAGAATACAAGAGGGAGTAGACGCATCTCTCAGAAAGGAACAAGCCGGATTTCGAAAGGGGAGGGGAACTGTCGGCCAAATATTTATACTCAGGAACATCTTGGAACAAGTCAACGAATGGAACGCGACACTGTACATACACTTCATTGACTTTGAAAAGGCTCTCGACTCCATACACTGAGACAGTCTCTGGATCATCATGTGTCAGTATGGAATCCCACAGAAACTCATCCAGATGGTCAAGACAATGTACGAGGACTTTCAGTGCTCCGTCATTGTTGACAACGAAACAGACTGGTTCCCAGTGATTACCGGGGTGAAACAGGGATGCCGCATGTCAGGATTCCTCTTCCTTCTCGTGATAGACTGGGTGATGAGAAAAACAGTGGAAGGTGAGAGAAATGGGATAAGATGGGACTTCATGAACATGTTAGAAGACTTTGACTTTGCAGACGACATCGCCCTCCTTTCATCAACCATGAACCATCTACAACACAAAACTACAAGACTGGAAGACAACGCAGCAAAGGTTGGACTCAAGCTGAATGGACAGAAGTGCAAAGCCATGAAAGTAAACAGCAGGAACATCAACGGTCTGAGGGTTGGAGATCAGGAAGCTGAAGAGGTGGAGAACTTCACCTATCTCGGAGCAAACGTCACCAAAGATGGAGGAGGAACAGCAGACGTCAAGAAGAGAGTAGCACTGGCCAGTGCGCAGATGAAACGATTATCCAACATCTGGCAAATGGGAGACATCGGCAGAAAAACCAAAGCATCCCTTTTCAAGAGCCTTGTTTTGTCAGTTCTTCTCTATGGATGTGAGACCTGGAAATTAACGAAAGGAGAAGAAGAGAAACTAGACATTTTCCAAACCAAATATCTGAGGAGGATCTTCAAGATCCGATGGCAAGAACACATTTCCAACAAGACAGTCTTGGAAATAGCAGGAGCAGAAAAAATCAGCCAGGAGATTAGAAGACGGAGATGGAACTGGATCGGACATGTCCTAAGAAAGGACAGGAGTGACGACTGTGATGTTGCCTCGGAATGGACACCTGAAGGGAGCAAGGAAAAGGGGACGCTCCAAAAAAACAACATGGCGGACACACTAATGGATTAGAAGTAGAGCGGAACGGGCCGCAGGATGGAGCACCGTGGTGGAAAACGCCGCACCCGCAACGACGCACAGCTGCAGACGGAACAGTGAGGAATGCTGTTCGAGCTTTGGGTTGCCTACTGGCATCTGAGGAGAATTACGTTTAAGGTAAGGTACAGTGACAGTACTTAGAACAGAGCAGTATTGCCCAGTGCAGGATCAGCAGAACAGTTAAGTATAGCACAGTGACAGTACAGAATATTGCAGTAATAGTACATGCTAGTACAGAACAGTGCAGTTAGTACCGAGTACTGCACAATGCAGACAGAACAGTGTAATGTTTGAAGTATACAGAGCAGTTGCAGTGCTTACAATAAAGTACAGTGCGGTATTACAGTTGAGGGCCAGTAGTCGTACTGTGCAGCAACACAAGTTGCACCAGTTCAACGGCTGTCAAGTACAATTCAGTCGTAGTACAATTGTAACCTTTTTTTGTTTCATTGTATTTTACTCTTTATTCCGACGAAAATGGTTTATTAATTATTAAACACTAGGAGTTTGCTTTTTTTGCATCTGTACCTGCATGTATGGGGTTTGTGTATGTTGTTCATCCGATCTCACACACACACACACACACACACACACCACACACACCACACAAACACACACCAACTGCATAGTTGCCTACAGTACAGAACCTTCAGTACAACTAGTGAACCTTATGATGTGATGTAACGATAAGCATTTCAAGTGCCAGAATGACAAATGGTTTTGCAATGAATGTGTGCTGCCCCTGTCAGTCCCAACCTGGACGAACTGGACTGACTCTGACTGGACTGTCTGATTGATTGGTGATTGATTTTGATTGATTTGATGATTGATTGATTGATTGATTGATAACAGCAACAAAGGTCTCAGCACTAGGAAATATGTTTACAAATGGGCGTTGAAGCAGACGTGTACATGCTTAACACTAATTTAGACACCGGTGTGCTTGGGCAAGTCTTGTATGGAAGCTGTCTTTGCCCGAGCATCTTCAAATCACAGCCTAAATGTTTGTGTGTGGTGTTGTGTGGTTTTTTCTGGTATTTTCTGGTATTGTTTTTATTTAGTTCAATGGAATAAGCATCCGCCGCGTGCTTTTTCACATCAAAGTCCCGTTGTGTATGCAGTTTTGTAAAATGTTGCCATCCGTTCCACGGCAACACATTGGCTATTCCTTCTGAAGATAGGGCGGAACTGTAGGCCTTTAAACGTCGTGCTGTGCAAAGAATGTTTCTTGCGTGCCTTTGTTCACACACTGTGGACCTCGGGTTTTTTGTCTCGATCCGATTGGAGTTTTTTATAGTGAGGACATGGAGGACTATGGCTAGCTGGATGTTAACTCCCAGAGGAAAAATCCTCGTTGAACGGAGATTTCGAAACCTGGGTCAAGCAGAATCATGAGGTGTCGTCTACTGTTTTGATCCACCAGATGACTCCTAATCCGCACTATCTTTACTGAATGTTCCAGAAGGGAGAGGAAAAAGGAAATCATTAGTTTGGGGCCAGCACAAAGAACTAGCTGACTTACAATCAGTTGGTAGTAATCACGGAACTCTGAATACTTGGAATCAAGTATGTGAACAATGAGTGAATCGAGCAAACTAAATAACACTATGAGCTACCTATAGACAAGTTGCGGAGGGTGATAGCTTGAGATGAGTTAGTAAGATGCGTTTGTGTGTCTCACAGTTCGTAATGTGGACTCGGTGGTGGTCTTCTGTGTGTGAAATGCCGGGCTTGCGCTCCTTCCTGTTGCCCTGTAGAAAGCTCGTAAAAGGTACCGGGTATGTAGTCATTTGTGTGCTGGTGGCTGTTCGGAAACCCGTTGGGGCCTTGAAAACTCCCCCTCTGCGTGCTTTCTCCCCCTGGTATTGGACTTATTGAATGATTGGTAGGTTGTTCTGGGTGCATTAGTCTTTCGGTTATGAGACGTATCGAGGTCTCGTTGTTTGTTACAGATTGAATTATTTAACGCAACGTAAAAAGAACGCTGTCACGGCAAACCACAAGAAAGTTATCCCTGGCCATAAAATGTCATCTGAGAGAGAGTAAAAAAAGCCCGCATACGCGATAGTGAAACAAAATCCCTGTTGGCGTAGGAACACGGCAATAAAAAGAAAAGATAAAAATAAAGTCGGGGGTGGGAGCGTCTCTCGCATGCTTGTGCATGCGTCGCGCTTCTTTCTCGCGATGATTCGAGGGCCTCGAAGATCTTCCGAATTTCTGCAGAAAAAGTATTTGTAGTGTGGTGTAGTGATCTGAAAGTATGGTGAGATAAAAAAAATAATGATCTTTTTAAAAATTGATACTTTGACTCATATGGCACGCAGGTTCAAGGTCCTGCACTAAAGGTTCAGGAGTGAGTAGGAATTCTTCGTCCGTGGCAGTTGTTAATCCAGTTCGTGCCCACCCCCCCCCCCTAATAGTCCTTGGTATTGAAGGTATTTATTTATAAACACATCAGGCGTCGCTCGTGATGTTAAGGACACACAACACGGACCATCTCTGCACACGTTAATACCGTTTCTGCGTCATTTCGTGCAAGAAAAATCTATTGTATGCCTTTAGAACACGGTGTGTGATGTTTGATGGATTACAGTCCGCACAAGCAAAACATTTATTTCCATAGTGTTTGTTTAGACATGAACCCCCCCACCCCCCCCCCCCTCCTCGTGGGCTGAATGCCGTGGGGCTAGTCTGTTACAAAAGAACAACCCCACGTGCCCCTGCAAATTTCTATGCTGAATATTCGTCCTTGTCTATTGCTCCTCTTTTTGTGTCATGCTAATTTTAAGATGTGTGTGTGCAATGTGCAGACTTCCTTTTCTTGTCTAGTTTCTGCCCTTTTATGGCTACCATTTTTTTGAGGCCTTGGTTACAGAAAAAGACTTATCAAGAGAAACCTTTTTCTCCCAAACCCGGACAAGTCGGATGCGATGGGGGTTCTGATTTGTCAGGCGCTTAACACTTATTTGACTGGCATGTTGCAAGGGGTTTTGCTTCATGTGATCCATAGACAAAACTAGTTGCTCTCTGAGCGTCCCGGAATGAAGTTGGAACGAAACAAAAAGACACTTTCCGAATGATGTTTTAAAGCACTTCTAAACTGTGTTTGGATTGCAATTTGTTGTTCTCTTTGTTAGGAGCGAAAGTGGCATATATTCTCATGTTATACCTTAGATGTAGTATCGCAACATAATGACCTCTAAAAGCTTTGGAATCGATTTTTTATGCGGGTTTCCTTTGTAAGAATATAAGAAAAAAGCTTACGCATTAACTTTCTATTCCTTGACAGAATCTGAATAGAGCAAAGCTCTGTCTGTTCAATGCTGGCTTTACGATGGCTCTGACTGGAATTGTGTGACAGTTTTGTTATGATGATGATTGATCATCTGGTATTCATGCTTATGATAGTGCATATCCCAGACATAGCCTAAGATTTACTTCGGAGTCTGTCATGGTTTCTGTTCTTTGTAAAGAACAACTCTGTTTAGAGGGTAGAGAGCGTTTACATTTTCAAACAGGGCTGGAAGAAAGAGAGGCCACTGCTTCTAACTCGTGTATATGTGGAACGTTGACTGGATTGGCCGGATTAGGTTGGGTAAAATCTGATTGAATCTGGTTTTTTCTTCTGTCTTGAATTGGAATCATGTTGGATTTGGGCTGTGTTAGAACCAGATTGAATCAGATTTTCTCTGTTTTAACCTGGATTATGGTGGTGTTTACGAGTTAATAGAATTCAGATTTTCATGTGTCTTGGAATTTTTCCGGGGGTGAATTAGAAGCCGCTGCAGCGCATCCATAATAATAATGTTAAATGTCATTGTACTTGGTGGGTGTGATTTTGTTTTGCTGCCTCGTTCTTCTGTGCCGTTCCCATCCCCATGTTCCCACGCCGGCTCTTTCAATCCCTCGATTACAGCCATACCCAGGATTCTTTTTGGTCTGTCCTCTGGGTTCGAAACGTCTACAGGGAGCCGTCAGTATCAGGCCGCCGGTTCCCCGTGTTGGTCACCAGCCTGAGGGGCCCTGCACTGTGCTGGGTCACCTTCGGTTGGTGTTCAGTGGTTGGTGTTTTGAGCTTAAAATACGACAGGTGCGATACCACCTACTAAGCCCCTTACTAATGACTAGTATTAGCTCAGTCGCGTGAGCAGGGACTGTGGTAAGTTCGTTTCCTCCCGAAGCGGCATTCCACCTGTAAACGTCCCTCCAACGTACGTCATCGCGACCCAACGCCCAAAGGCTTTGACACAAGAAGACTCAAACAGGCACAGAGCAGTGTAGTGTGGAAGCCAAAATCATGGGGTCAACCATGAGACCGAAGCACTTGAGTTACCATAGTCAGAGGCTGTTTTTGTTTATAGCATGATGATCAAGGGATTAATGAAGTTGATGTGAGGATACTTCTGTCGAAGATTGCTATATGCTTTGAGACTACTTGATGGGTTTGCTGACTTTACGCTTACTATCATAATAATTTATATCCCGACGTCCCAGCAACCGGGATGAGAAATACGACCTCCTGCAGTGTCTTGGTTCCAGGTAATTAATCGTGCACGCACTCCTCAAACTCGCATTCCGCATCGTGGATGAAGCTCGACCTGTGTTCGGGTCCCAGTCTTCCATCTGATGCCCACGAAGCACCTTATCACTGGCTGGGGTTGAGTCTGAAAATTCCCTGATGGACTTCTTATGGGATTGAAACCGCAAACTTCCAGGTCCGTAACCCAAGGCGCCTGAAACACACTGGCCATGATGGCTGGTTGTATTGGATTGAGTTCCTTTTTCACATGTGGTTGCAATGTATTATTGTGTGTATATTGGCATCACTTGATAATTTAATTTATTAGTGTCAGATTGTGCGTTTTTCATGTCATACTTTTTTCATTAGTTTGCATTGTATTGCAATGCATTATTATTGCTTTGTAACAAACCTTATTGTACAACCTTGTGTTTTGTATTGGTATGTCTGGTCTTGTGATGTCTTGTCCTGTCTTGTCTCATGCCCTTATGGTTGGCCAGGGCGTTGCCACAAAGAACGACAGAAGAGTTGGTTTTATACTCTGTTTTAATCTGGATATAGCAGCACAGTTTTAATCTAACATTTAAAAGTTGACGAGGCCGAGGTGACAGCCCTGATATGGCCTCTGTGGTCGCCGGGGCTGTAAATAACAGGATTGGATTGGATTGGATTGGTCACGTTTCGTGTTGTGTGTTGTATTGTACCTGATTGTGTTGAACTGTATTATGGTTATTGCATTTTATTCTACTGTACTTCACCGTACTGCTCTGTTCTGTACTGTATTGTACTGTATTGCATTGTATCATCGCAACACATTTGTCCACAGAAAATCAAACACATGGCCCATTGAAACAACGTGTGGCCACAAAAAAAACACCATCTAGTTTCTATCACTTTTTTCTGACTACTGACAAATTGACGCAGAAATGACGGCGAATGTTTCTATCCAAATGTTGTCAGTAAAAACAGTGTAAATGGCCGGGTCGCTTTTACCTACGCGCACATAAACCAATTGAGCATACGGCACAGGGTTTTTTTTTCCTGCATTATTTATATTAGAGCCTGAATTACAGCAGACACAATCTCATTCCATGGAAAGGGAGGGGGTGTGAGGATGAATGGGTTGATGGGGAGAGGGGAAGGGAGGGGGAAATGATGATAAATGAGGTGATGGTAGAGGGAATGGACAGAGGGAGTAGATTGGCTGTTCAGACAGGGCGTTATCTCTGCACAAAACCATCACTCGGACCACTGTCATAATCTGACCACTTTTCAGATACAAAACTAAAAAGCAGCTTTTTCTGACAGACCTAGACTGGGGGACGGGGTAGCTCAGTGGTCAGAGCACTGGCTTTCCCCTCATCCAATGTTAAGCAGCATCGAGCGTGGTTACCAGTTGAATAGGTGACCGTTTTCGCGTCTTGGCTTCAGTACAGCCGCCCAGTTCACCAAGCTGTAAATGGGTACCTGCCCTCTTTAAGGTCAGGGAAGGTAAAGCAGCGAGGGAGAGGGGATGGGCGCCGCCCTCAATATTCTGGCCCCTGGAAAAATGAAGTATCTGAAGCCTCGCTCCCTTATGACCACAAAATGTTATGGGATACCTTTACCTTTACCTAGACCATGTTATCAACGTCTTCTGTGTCTGTAGCAATCATTTCAGACTATATCTAGTTCAGTGCAGGGTTCCAGATAAGACCTTTTAATAGGAGCATCATGTGAGGAGGGAAGGGGGTATTTTCCATGATCTCTCTTGCCAGGGTTTTACTTTCTTCTGTTTTCTTCAATGTGGTCAGGCTCCTCTATGTGTGTGGTTGTGTGTGTGTGTGTGTGTGTGTGTGTGTGTGTGTGTGTGTGGTGTGTGTGTTGTGTGTGTGTGTGTTGTGTGTGTGTGTGTGGTGTGTTGTTGTGTGTGTGTGTGTGTGTGTGTGTGTGTTGTGTTGTGGATGTTGTGTGTGTGTGTGTGTTGTAAGTTGTGTGTTGTGAATGTGGTGTGTGATGGTGGTGTGTGTTGTTGGTGTGTGTGTGGTGGTGTGTCGTGCTGTGTGTGAGTGTGTGTGGGTATTGTGTGTGATGTGGTGTGCTTATTCTTTTTCATGTTATTTCAGGATAATGGAAATAAGCACTCACGTGCTCCTTTTTTATCCAATCCTTTTGTGAGCAGTTTTGTAAACTTTGTCATCCGTTCCTACCGCACAAACTACTCTTCCGAAAAGCGAAACGGGTTTTAAGCTTGCGCAAGATGTTCTGCTGCGTTCCCACAACGGGACCTCTGTTTACAGTCTCATCTAAAGGGTTTTGGGGAGAGTGGAGTCGGCACTGATGTTACTCCAGAGGAAAACACTCAGCTGTCTGTGAACACTGAACATTCTGCTGTCTATGAACATTGAACACTCTGCTGTCTGTAAACACTGAACACTTTGCTGTTTATGAACACTGGACACTCTGTTGCCTGTCTGTGAACACTGAGCATTCTGCTGTCTGTGAACATTATGCTGTCTCTAAACACTGAACAGTCTGCTTTTTTATGAACACTGCGAACACTCTGCTGCCTGTGAACACTGTGTTGTCTGTGAACACTGAACACTCCGCTGCCTCTGAACACTGTGAACACACTGCTGTCTATGAACACTGAACGCTGTGCTGTCTGTATGTAAACACTGCGCCGCCTGTGAACACTTATCTCCCCTTGATGGCACAGACAGGACAGACCACAGAGTTTCTAATAAACTATGCCGTGTCAACAGTGATGTGTTTTTCTACTTTGACAGAA
>CM054165.1:33939001-33956687 GCA_028751875.1 Rapana venosa
AAAAAAAAATTTTATTTCCAGATGGTCATGAATAAGCAATGCACTTGCTTTTTTCTTCAAGCCATCTATCTAAGAACAAATTTCTTAATGATTATACTGAAATACTACATTATTGTGTGTGTGTGTGTGTGTGTGTGTGTGTGTTGTGGTGTTGTGTGTGTGTGTGTGTGTGTGTGTGTGTGTGTGTGTGTGTGTGTGTGATATCTTCAGTTTAACGTCTATTCACATTTAGTGATTTTAGATGGTGTGTGTGTGATATCTTCAGTTTAACGTCTATTCACATTTAGTGATTTTAGACGGTTGGTGTGTGTGTGTGTGTGTGTGTGTTGTGTGTGTGTGTGTGTGTGTGGAGGGGGATGTCCTTACCTCATATCGCCTTTCTCTGCTTGTTTGGCTTCGTGTCCCGACTAAAACGAGGATGGGGGGGGGGGGGGGGGGGGGGGGGGGGGGGGGGGGGGGGGGGGGAGGGGGCGGGGGGTAAGGAAACAGCCGGTAGAGAACGGAACTGATCGTCATCGATTCAATCTTAGACGCTGAAGAAAAGCTAAGGGAAAAAAGGACAGAGAAGATTGGAAAATAGGTGGGGTGGGTGGGGGTGGGGGGGTGGGGGCTTTCAGAGTCATGAGTGGCAACCCTAGCTCCATGAGGAACAAGGGATGTGTGTGTGTGTGCGCGCGTGTGTGTATAAGTCAAAGTCAAACTTTTATTTTCAGATGGTACATTGAATAAGCAGTGCATTTGCTTTTTTTTCATCAAGCCATCTATCTAAAGAAAAAAAAAGTGAGAAAAAAAAGATAATGTATATGCAGACATAGAATAAAAAACCTAATCTATGGTAAACTATACAAATCAAACAAGAAAAACAATAACATGCATATGTGGAATTAAAAACATTTAGATGGTGTGTGTGGTGTGTGTGTGTGTGTGTGTGGTGTGTGTGTGTGTGTGTGTGTGTGTGTGTGTGTGTGAGTGACATCTTCTGTTTAACGTCTATTCATATTTAGTGATTTTTAGTCGGTGTGTGTGTTGTGTGTGTGTGTGTGTGTGTGTGTGTGCGTGTGTGTGTGAAGTTAAGTCATGTCAATGTTTTATTTCAAGATGGTACATTGAATAAGCAATGCATTTTATTTTTTATTTTTATCAAGCCATCTATCTAAGAACAAAAATTTCTTAATGTGTGTGTGTGTGTGTTGAGGTGGGGGGAGGTGATGGAAGGAAGGATTATGATACTTTTAAATCCAGCCTCAAGACATATTTCTTCCAAATCTGATTTTCCCCCTCTTGTTTCATCTCAAATCTATCCCTGCCTAAAACAGCCCAAATCCCATCACCCTGCCAAAGTGTATAATCTTTGAGTGTTTGTGTGTGTGTGTGTGTTATGTGTGTGTGTGTGTCAAGTCAAAGTCAAAGTCAAACTTTTATTTTCAGTCAAAGTCAAAGTCAAACTTTTATTTTCAGATGGTACATTGAATAAGCAGTGCATTTGCTTTTTTTCATCAAGCCATCTATCTAAAGAAAGGAAAAAAAAGCGAGAAAAAAAAAGAGAATGCATATGCAGACATAGAATAAAAAACCTAATCTATGGTAAACTATACAAATCAAACAAAAAACCCCAATAACTTATGCATATGTGGAATTTAAACAAAACAAAAACCCAGAAAAATATGAGACCATACAATTCAAATAATTCAAAAATCTTGAAAAAATATCCGTCATAACACAAACAGCAAGCAACAAAGAAAAACCAAACCAAAACAAACAAAGAAGACAAAACAGATATAAAAAAAAACCCACACCAACTGCTTCCCCCCCCCCCCCCCCCCCCTCACACACATATACACACAAACCTTCAACCATACAAACAACTGAATAAAACAACAAAAAAAAAAATGAATCAACAAGAACAACCACAACAAGGAAATAAACAATCAAACAAACACAAATATACATACACAACAACAACAGCGACAATAACTAACATAGGACAAGAATAACAGCCAAGACAAATGAAGAACAATATAGAACTAACAAAAGACGAGAAAAAGAGTCCAAAATATCCCTCCCCCTCCCCAAGAAAACCACCCTAAACCCAAAAACAAACAAAGGCAAAAAAAAAACCAGAACCCCACCCCCACCACTACCAACAATAACAACAACACAACAACACAAATGGATATAAACAGAGGAAACTGATGTATCATTTAAACACTTACATACACATACACATCCTCACCCATATCCCCTTCCCCACATAATATACTCATATATAAGAAAAAAACAAGATAACCAACAGCTATTGGATTCAGAGCAAAAGAAGTATAACAAAGACATCCATTCCTCCCTTTCCCCGGGTCATATACAAACATGTACATGTGCTTTTTGGTTTGGGCAGAGCAGAGCAACGTTAATCCTTCGATTCAAAGAATAAATTCAGGCAATGTATTCCACCCAGCAGTACTAACGTCAACAATAACAATTTAGCTCATCTAGTACAATGAACCAGACAACTAACAGTGACAAAACTAAATAATCAGTTTATTTATGTGTAATAACAAAAGAACATAAAAGGCCAAAACGAAAGAAAGTAAAAAACCAAAAACCGAACAATTACACAACACACACGCACTCGCACACTTGTACACACACACACACAACACAACACACACACACACACACCACACACACACACCAGATTCAAAGCGTGCTGGGGTTGATATCATATCAACCCATATATATGAAGGAAGGTGAACAAGGTTCAGGGAAGGGGATGTTAGGACACTGGCACTCCACACTCAAAGGAATGATGTGAGGCCACACAGGGGTGTTATGGTAACACTTTTATTTTTATCTCCCAAAACCAACACACATAGCTCAAGCAGGAAAAGAAAAACTGCTGTTTTCTAAGTCATTCTGTCATTTCACCACACAGCACCCGAACTCAAGAAGAAAGTTGCCTCAGACAGCCTCCCAAAGAGAAAGACTTAAAATGCCATTGTACTTTCCTGTTATGTTGGTTCATTTTGCAGGACTACAAATTTCCCAACTGACCAATGAATTCATTTGGAAACTGAGACGAACAAAATCCTAACCACACATCAAATCAGCTGACAAACAAATTTAAATCAACCAATATAGTCTTTACACGACAAATCTGCTGATTCAATAGAGGAGGGGGGGGGGGGGGGGTAATAGAGAGAGGGAAAGGGGGATGCTATTCAACAAGAAAGAGGCCCCACAAGCAAGCTCTGAAGTGCTTATTACATGACTGTTCCACTGGACACTCTAGGCTACAACAAGGAATCCATGAATAGAGAGTACTCCAATGTAGCTGAGCCACCAGCTCTAATAGGATGATAGGCCTACATTGAGAACACTTAGCTGCAACCATGGTAAGGAGCTGCTCACAGAGACATGTTGGACACTTAAGGTGAGAAAAGGTGCCACAGTACACATGCCTCACTTGTTTACTAGGCCTCCCAGTCCACAACCATGGGTATACAAACAGATGAGAGGTTTGTTTGTCCAAACAGCACACTGTAACTCTTTCAGAACTGCTAACCTCAGCAATATACATGAAGTCTAACCAGGTTGGACAGTTCTTTCTAGAAGGGGGGGGGGGACGAGAGGATAAGGAAAGTGGGGGTTGTAGTTCAAACATTATAGTGCGCAAAGTGCACACTATAACACCCTCCCCAAGCTTTTAAAATGCAATGTCCTCATTGCATGCTCTGAATCAGATCAAAGAACTACCAAATCAACATACTGAAAATTCTTTCTTCTTTGACAGCGATACTGAACACTGATGAGAAACAAACCCAAAGAAACTCCAAGAAACAAAGCTTATGAAAACTCTAAGATTATACCAACTAGCCTATACCGATTGGGCCCTGCTTCAAAGCCAACGCTTCAATAAACAAGCTTCAAAAGTGACAACCAAGATTTCCCCAGCAAAATACCATTTTCCATACTCATCTTACAGTAATTTTCCTCAAAGGGTCCTTTGAATCACTGTTACCATTAGCAAACACAAAAAGCCAGTTACGTATTCTATAACTAACATAATCATAAAACCATATGTAATACCAATGAACAATTTCCTGGCCAAAAATCAAGCCATTTGCAACACAAAAAAAAGTAACACATACAGAAAACATTCTTAGCATGAAACAATCTGAAAGAAAAAAAAATTTAGCATTCAAGTTACCACAACTACAAATCTAAACTAGCAATCACAGCCATACATGTCATTAAGCTTTAAGCTGCAATCCTTAAGGAATGTGAGATTCCTATTCAACATAGACGTGTCTCTGAAGCAGTGCTTTTTTTCCTGAACCATTTTCTCTGTCAGGAACCTTATGGGATAAACCCACATCAGGCCCTTGTCTTTCTGGATGAGACATGCTACCTTGCCAATTGGCCCTAGCCAATTCATCCAAAGATCTCAAAGATCTTTCAGCCACAGCTGTGGACAATTTCTCAGCCTGTCCACTACCCTTCCTTGATGAGGAAGAACCAGAAATACTTGGTTTGGGTGGAATAGGCAGCAGCACCCATTCACCCTCCTGTGACTCATCCTCCATGCTAGCTAAATCCAGCAGAGGATACTTACGCGTCTTATCCAAAAACATGCTATCTGTTAGTGGTCTAAAACCCTTCAAACTAACACTCTGGGGGTTTGAATCTCTCTGAACTTTGACAGGTTTGTTCTTGTTACGCTTCCTTCTCTTTCTACGTTTCCTTTTCCCCAGCAGAAACATCATTTCCAACTAAAGCCGTAACTGACAGCACCGACTCACACAGGGATTTAACCTTATTCTCTAACACTACTATTTGATTTAAAGTCATTGTCAGTTCACTTTCCCCAGTCACATTCTCTTGGTCCTCTTGTTCACTCAACCACCTGAGCGCTTCGTTCCTAGCCTCAAAGAAGGTAGTTTGAGGCTTCCTCCCTACCATATGGCGTAGCTCCCTTTTCAACTCTGCCTTAAAAAGTCCCTCAATGAACCTGTCCCTTAATAGGTCAGCAGAAATAACGTCTGCCTCTCTCATATGGATGGTCCTCTCCAGGCCCCTCAACACATGAGAGTAGTCCAGGACCGATTCTCCTGGCAGCTGGTCCCGACCGTAGAAGGCAGACAGGAGAGTGGTGATCCGTCGCCTGTCACCAAACACGGCCCTGAGGATGTTGATGATCTTCTCTGGGGTGTTGGTATCTTCCATCGCATGCAGCATTGTTTCTCTGCGAGCTGCTCCCTTCAGATGGCTGAAGGTGTAGTAGGCAGCCATCTCGTCTCTCATAGGGTAGGCCACCAGGACTCGCTCCACTTCCATGGAGAAGTCCTCCACTGACAGGTCTGTCAGTTCACCAAAAAAGTGCTGCAGTCCAGGTGGGGAACACCATCTCATCGCTTCGTACGCCATGGTAGACGGCTGAGCTGTGTGTGTGTGTGTAGCAAATAAAAACTAACCTGCTATCCTGTCTGCGATGCCAATTGAAGGAAGGTGAACAAGGTTCAGGGAAGGGGATGTTAGGACACTGGCACTCCACACTCAAAGGAATGATGTGAGGCCACGCAGGGGTGTTATGGTAACACTTTTATTTTTATCTACCAAACAACACACATAGCTCAAGCAGGAGAAGAAAACTGCTGTTTCCTTCTAAGTCATTCTGTCATTTCACCACACAGCAGCCTAACTCAAGAAGAAAGTTGCCTCAGACAGCCTGCAAGAGAAAAGACTTTAAAATGCCATGTACATCCTGTTATGTTGGTTCAGTTGCAGGACTACTAATTCCAACTGACCAATGAATTCATTTGGAAACTGAGACGAACAAATCCTAACCACACATCAAATCAGCTGACAAACAAATTTAAATCAACCAATATAGTCTTTACACGACAAATCTGCTGATTCAATAGAGGGGGGGGGGGGGGGGTAATAGGAGAGGGAAAGGGGGATGCTATTCAAAAAAGAAAGAGGCCCCACAAGCAAGCTCTGAAGTGCTTAAATTTCATGGGCTGTTCCACTGGACGCTCTAGGCTACAACAAAGGGAAACCAAAGAATAGAGAGGACTCCAATGTAGCTGAGCCACCAGCTCTAATAGGATGATAGGCCTACATTGAGAACACTTAGCTGCAACCATGGTAAGGAGCTGCTCACAGAGACATGTTGGACACTTAAGGTGAGAAAAGGTGCCACAGTACACATGCCTCACTTGTTTACTAGGCCTCCCAGTCCACAACCATGGGTATACAAACAGATGAGAGGTTTGTTTGTCCAAACAGCACACTGTAACTTAGAGGTTGACAAAGAAACCTTAACTCTTTCAGAACTGCTAACCTCAGCAATATACATGAAGTCTAACCAGGTTGGACAGTTCTTTCTAGAAAGGGGGGGGGGGGGGGGACGAGAGGATAAGGAAAGGGTGGGTTGTAGTTCAAACGTTATAGTGCGCAAAGTGCACACTATAACATATAGATCAATGTTTACACATGTACTCTATATGAATATGAAAACTTGGGTCATATCTGATTTAATGACAAGAATAACGTCAGTGACACTTAAATCACTCTCTTAAGTTTACAAATCGAGTTCTGTACTTTTATTCATGAAATATCTTTTTAGATGTGTTTATACTGATTTTTGCTTTTAATACATTTCAAATTTTGGGGGAGTTTATTCCATAGGTCACTGCCTGAATACAAGAGGCTCGATTTATATAGGTTATTTCTGGGTCTTGGAATGTTAGCAAATTTTTGTGTCTATTTTGGGTTAACTTTAAAAGTTTGGTAATCTTGGGAGGTGCTTTTTGATTAAAAACTTTTTGCATAAACACAGCTTTATTGAATAAAAGTCGGTTTCGAAATGTCGGACTTTTATTTGTTTATAACCCCTCAATTGAGGTGGCTTGTTTTTAACAATACAAGTTTTCTGCTCTTTTTATATAAACGATGAAGAATTTCGAGTTCGTTCCTTGCAGAATCCCAAATATTTGAGCATAGTCAATGTTGGTAGAATGTGACCGCAAAAAATAGTTTTCGAGAATGTTTATTTAGAAAGTGTTTTATTTTGGATAATTAAGTACCCTGTGACGGGGCGTTTACCTAGTGTTTATGTGATCAGTCCAAGTCATATTTTTTTAAATGGTAACCCCTAATTTTTATGTGAGTCAACTTCTTCAACTATTCCTTTATCCAAAAAAGAGTTTAAAACCCTTCATTCTTTTTTTTTGCCTTTTCTGTCTTGTGATATACATACACTTTGTTTTTGTGCTTTAAGGAAATGTGGTTTAATTGAGTCCAAAAACAATCTGTCAATACGTTTGAAGGGTTTGCGAGTTAATCTGTGGAGCTGAATCACTAAAAAAGAGAGGGACGTCAGCAAAAATTTCACAGTTACATTATAAAACAGGGGAAAAAATTTAAAAAGACTGAAAAAAAGAGTGGTCCCTATGACCTTGTGGTACCCCATGTCTAATGGGTAGTAGTTTGATGCTTGGTTTTTTTCAGATACAAGCTGCTGCCCATTTGGGCAGAAAATTTTTAGTAGTTTGGGTAAACTTCAGGTGCAGTTTGTTTCAATTAATTTACGCAATAAAAAAGATGGTGATCACATCAAATCTTTTTTTAAAGTCAAAAAAAAGAGACAGAAAATTTTGTCGTTTATATTGTGTAGGAGACTGTCGTGGCTGAGTTAGAGCAGTGTGACAGGAATAGTTTTTTCGAAAACCCCCGTTTTATCCCGTGCAATAATTGTTTTTTTTTAAAGTAAAAATTTAGGGATGTTTGTATTGTTTTTCAATGGGTTTTGATAGTACAGGAGAATTTAAATTGGGCCCGTAATTTGAAAAGGGGAAGCGCAGGCACTGATTTTTGGAAGGTATAATTTTTTCTTTTTAAACTTGAGGGAAAACACTTTTTTCAAAACAAAGTTGTATGATATTCGGTTTCAACAATAACCGGACTAGCGATTTTATAATCCCCAGCATTAACTTGTCTAGATCTCGTGTTCTAAAAATTTGTTTGATTTTTTGCTTTCTAAAACATCAAGGGTTGTCATTGCTGGAGATTAAATGGAAAGTTTAAAATGTTTTGAGGTTTTAAAATTTGTTTAGGGAATGAAGCATTTTGCTTTCTTGTCCTGTTTAACTTTTTTGCTACATTTGAAAAATGGCTGTTTAATTATCTTGTATGTCTTAATGAACGTTTGACTTTTGAACTGTTTATTTCATAAAGTTTGTGGCTTTCCAATCGGGGGAGTCCTAGGGTAATTTAAAATGTTAAAGTAAATTTCGCTTGACTGCGTTTAATGGAATTCACTTTTTTCCTTAGTGTCCCGAATTGTTTATTGTACCATGGGTTTTCAGGTGGTTTCTTAAATTTATCTCAATTCTATGTCTTTTGTTATCCCTGGGGTTTGGGGTTTTTTTTTTAATCTTTTTTTTTTTTTATAAAGGGAGCATGTTTTTCTACACTGAGATAATATGTTTAACCCAAAAACAGCAGCTTATCGGGTCTTGATTTGGTTCATCGGTAATGGTGAGTTCATAGGTCGAAAGAAAAATTTTCCCATAAAGGTGTTGTGTGTGGTGCGGTGGGGCGCGTGTGTGTGTGCGCGCCGCCGTGTATGTCATTTGAATTGTTGCTCTGTTAATTGTTATTGGTTTTTGTGTAGGGTGGTTGAATGCGACACTTGTTTTTTTTTTTGAAAGATATAGGAAATATCAATTCCATTTATCATACTTTCTTTTTTTTATATTATTTATTTTATTATTATTATTATTATCATTGGGGAGTCTTCTATTCCCGTAGACAGAAAAACCCTTTAGATGAAGGAAGCCTTGGGGTTGTCACAGTCGGGGGTAGGGGGAAGAATTACTAGGGGCCCCGACAGTTGGGTTTGATTAGGGTGAATTTTAAAAGATTTGTTAAATTCGTGTCGATGGTTTGAGGGGTTTTTTGTTTAAAGGCTTTTTTTGAGAACAAGAGAAGAGGAGAAAAGAGAGAGAGAGAGAGAGAGAAGAGAGAAAAGGAAGAGAGAAGAAGAGAGAGAGAGAAAAGGAAAAATGAAAAGAACATTTTTATCAAATCAGCCTAGGGCCACAAATTTAACACAAAGGGAAGTGGGGGAGTGGGTGTGGTTTTATACAAGAACGGGACATTTTTTTTAAAAAATTTTAAAATTAACACAAAAAACCCAAACCTGCTTTTTACAGTGAAATAATAAATAAACTAAATAAAAAAATAAAAAAATAAGTTCTGCTATTATTTTTCTTTTTTTGAACAGCATGGAATAAAAACTTTGCTAGCTATACTGTACGATGTTATTAACGTGAAGAAGAAGAAGAAGAAGAAGAAGAATAAGAAGAAGAAGATGAAGAAAGAAAAAGAAAGAAGAAGAAGAAAAAGAAGCAGTAGAAAGAAGAAAAAAAAAGAAGAAGAAGAAGAAGAAGAAGAGAGAGAGAGAGAGAGAGAGAGAGAGAGAGAGAGAGAGAAGGAGAGAGAGAGAGAGAGAGAGAGAACGCAAAGTGATCTAGTCAGTAGATCATCCCCCCCCCCCCCCCCTCCCACCCCCCCGACCCTCAAGGGGTAAATCAGCATAGATGCATTAAAAAAACAACATATTATTTTGTCGTTCGTCTGCTAAAGTTCAGGGGTTCTTTATCAACAATGGTGACTTTTTGGGGCGTATGAGAATGTTTTTGTCCACCGTAAAGGTAGCCACATTCCGCTTTTGAGGACAGAATGCATATCAAGAACACTGTAAGAAATGTAGATAGAAAATTTTAAATCATAGGAGGAGAACTTAAGGCTTTCCATCTGAATGCTTTGTATAACATACACACAGCGCGCGCGCGCGCACGCACGCCCGCACGCGCGCACACACACACACTCTCTCTCTCTCTCTCTCTCTCTCTCTCTCTCTCTCTCTCTCTCTCGGGAGGGAGGGAGGGAGGGAGGGAGGGAATAGCTTGGTGGTTAGAGTGATGGGCACTGCGCTGGTGATCTGCTGACTCGGGTTTGAATCCCCCCACCCCTCACCCACCCAAAAGTCCTTCGGATGAGGCAATAAACCGAGGTCCCGTGTGCGAACGCACGCGAACTTCTTGCGCACACATTAAAACCCGTTCCTGCTTTTCGGAAGAGTAGGTCATTGTGTGCCGATGGGAACGGATGACAAAATTTACCAAACTGCATAACACGGGGAAGGATTAAAAAACCCCACAGAGTTTTTTATTCCTTTGAAAAAAAAATAAATAATAGTAAAGGCATCACACGCGTAGTTTGAAAATTTGGGTTCCATATTTTAAAATAAATTCCCCTTTTGTTGTGCCAAAGGGGGGAAATTTTGAAAACAAAATTTCGTCTTCTTTTTTTTCCCTTACAGGGACCATCACTGAAAAACGAAATTTTCCTTTGGGGGTTAGGTACCCATGAAACGTGTATTTTTTTTTTTTGTTCCTCGGAAAGAGCCTGAAGTTCACCAGTGAGAGAGTTGCATATGCAAATTTTTTCGTCCACCATGAAGGTAGCCGCTTTTGGACTTTGGTAACAGTGTGCATTTGAATCTGTGAAGCCAAAGGGATTTTTAGCAATTATACTTTTAACAAAAGGGATGGCTAGAAGGGTTTCACTTCAGTTTATCACAAAACATGCCTAGCCTACACCTAATATGTGGGTTTTTTTGTATAGTTGATATGTGGATTTTGTTAACTTATTTCGGAAAAACGTTATTATTTATTCATTTCCCCTTCCCCCCCAATAAATAACCCTCCTGATGGTCGGGACCCCCAAAGATGACTCCCAGCAAGGGTTTTCTTTACCGATGCCGGTCAGTCCTCAAGCCCGTCTGCAGACAAAAAAAAGAACCCCAAAAGGGAACGCCTCCTTACACAAAAAAAAACGTGAACGCGCAATGGCCCTCCCACGGGGCAACCAGGCCCCGAACAGGCTGGTGAGAACTTGCGAAACAGGGGGCACAGAAAAAAACAGTCCCAAAAGCAGCCTCCCCTTCCCACGAAAAGAAACAATCAAAAAATAAAAGGCCCCCCCAGGGGAAAGATGGAACCCCACCATCTCAAAGAAAAAACAAGTCTAATTCCAAGACTCAGGGGCACAACGGGCTAAATCACCACTGCCCAAAAAGCAAAACTGTTCCTTTCTCTTGGTAAAGAAAACCGAGGGCGAACACGTATTCAGCGACTGAGGAAGATTGTGTGGCCGACGGAAAAAAAACCCTGCAAAAAACAAACTGTACGACCACGAGAGAGGAGCTGGAAAGGCAGGATTGCCACTTTTCTCCAAACACTCTGACGGTGTAAAAGTGAACGAGAGAAGAAGACTGTTTATAAGATGAAGTATTCAACATGGTAATCCCCTAATTTAAAAGCTGGAGATTAGCTGTTCAAATGTGTCGAAAAACTCAATTTTTGTTGACCGGACACATTGAAAAGAAGGCAAAATTGTATCTTTGAATTCCCAAAAGGACCCAAAAAAGTCTTTTTGGCACCACAATCAAGCACAAAAAACAACCACAAAACTTTGGGCAACAAGCAATTTGTCTTTGGGGAAATCTCCCCATAAATAAACCAATACTTTGCAAAAAGATGGAGGCTTGACTTCTCCCTGAGCTTTGAGGAGAATTTGGGGGCATGGTCGTTGTGGGTCATCGTAAGGGCAGGGGTTTGGCAGTCGTTGGAGCACTGTCAGGGGTTTTGGTCAGTGTTGGGCACTGGTCAGTGGTTTGGGTCAGCTTTGGGGCCTGGTCAGTGGTTGGTCAGTCATTGGGGCACTGGTCAGTGGTTGGTGGGGGCACTGGTCAGTGGTTGGTCAGTCGTTGGGGCAATGGTCAGTGGTCAGTCAGTCGTTGGGGCACTGGTCAGTGGTTGGGGCACTGGTCAGTGGTTGGTCAGTCGTTGGGGCACTGGTCAGTGGTTGGTCAATGGTTGGGGCAGTGGTTGGTCAGTGGTTGGGGCACTGGTCAGTGGTTGATCAGTCGTTGGGGCAGTGGTCAGTCAGTCGTTGGAGCACTGGTCAGTGGTTGGTCAGTGGTTGGGGCACGGGTCAGTGGTTGATCAGTCGTTGGGGCACTGGTCAGTTGTTGGGGCACTGGTCAGTGGTTGGTCAGTCGGGGAGCACGGGCAGGGGTTGGTCAGTCGTTGGGGCACTGGTCAGGGGTTGGTCGTCTTTGGGGGCACTGGTCTGGTTGGTCAGTGGTTGGGGCACTGGTCATGGTTGATCGTCGTTGGGGCATGGTCGTGGTTGGTCAGGGGTTTGGGGGACACTGGTCAGGGGTTGATCAGTCTTTGGAGACTGGTCATGGTTGGTCAGGGGTTGGGGGCATGGTCAGGGTTGATCGTCGTTGGGCATGGTCAGGGGTTTGGTCAGGGGTTTGGGGACGGGGTCGTGGTTGGTCATGGTTGGGAAAATGGTCAGGGGTTTTGGGACACGGGTCGGGTTGGTCAGGGGTTTGGGACACGGTCAGTGGTTGGGACACTGGTCAGGGGTTGGGGAACTGGTCAGTGGTTGTAGTCGGGGGGACCGGGTCAGTGGTTGGCAGGGTTGGGAAACGGGTCATGGTTGGTCAGGGGGGGGGACCTGGTCGGGGTTGATCAGTCGTTGGGACACTGGTCAGTGGTTGGTCAGGTTGGGCATGGTCAGGGTTGGTCAGTGGTTGGGACAATGGTCGTGGTTGATCATTTTTGGGCACGGGTCTGTGTTGGCAGTGGTTGGGAACTGGTCAGGGGTTTGGGGCGTGGTTGGGACACTGGTCAGTGGGGTCAGGGGTTGGGACAATGGCAGGGGTTGGGAATGGGGGGTTTGGTCAGCAGTTGGGATTTGGTCTGTTGGTGGCACTAGTCGGGGGGGTTTCGGGGGTTAAAGGGTAACGCGCCCCTCAGAAAATGAAAAGCCCCGGGTTCAAAGGTGGGGTTGATTCGATCCCCTTTTGGGGGCCAGAAATTTCCCCCCCCCCATTAGCATGAGTGGGGGTTGGGGGGTAGTTTTTGATGTGAGATAAACCGAGGCCCCTGTTTTACACAAAATTATTGCGACGTAAAAGAATCCACGGCAAAGGGTTGCCCGGGCAAAAATTCTGAAAAAAGCCACTTTTATGGGAAAAAAAACACAGTTGCAGCGGAAAAGAGAAAAAAAGATGGGTGGCGCTGCTCTTGTGGCGACGCGCTTCCCGGGGAGAGCAGCCCAAATTTTACGAGAAAAATATGCCGGACAAAAATGGATATAAATATTGCAATATGTCTGGGGTAAGTTGAATATTTTGACACCCCCCCACTAGTCACAGGCTACACGCTGGGACTTATGTCAATACTGGCGGGATTTGATGCAAACATTTAATACAATACTAAAAAGACTAAAGAATTCTTTTACTGTCTCAACTAGAGAAAGTATGAGGGCTTTTTAAAACTACAATTACACAGAAGCATTATTTAAAACAATATAGTTTAAAGAAGTAATATAAAAACTTAAAACCCGACAACACTCTAGCTCTCTTCAAACACACACACACACACACGCACGTACGCCACACGCACGCGCAATCTTTTAAAACCATTTTTCAAATAAAATTATATGGAAGTCAACCAATAGAACAAAATATTGAAATTTTATTACAACTATACTTTTTCTGGTTTGTGAGACAAAATCTTGAAAATTAGGTGGGAAAGAGAAAGTTGTAAGTAAGAAAAAATTTCCCTTTTAAATCGAATAAAATGTAAAAGTCCTTCGGATGAGACAAAAAACCGAGGCCCCGTGTGCGAACGCGCAGAAATCTTGCGCACCGTAAAATCCTGTTCCGCTTTTCGAAAGAGTGGCCCATTGTGTGCCGGGGGGAAAACAGATGAAAAAATTTTACAAACCGTACACAGGGGGACAAAAATGTAAAAAAAAAAGCCCCCCTGAGTGCTTATTCCTTATCCTCGAATTTTAAAAAGGCGCTTTGATTTGTTGTTTCAAATTCAGCGCTATTAAATACATACTATTATTTTTATTGTTATTATTAAATTTTTATTATTGTTTTTTTTTTATTATTTTTTATCACCCCAAACATTCTACACAATAATAATAACCGCCAGAGATCTGGAGGGAGAGAGAAACAGCGAAAAAGTGTCAGTTTATAGGGAAAAATTTTGACCCAAAACTGTAGACATGTTTGGTGGGCAGTTCACTAAAACAAAGTTGACCCTTTGCGATAGACTGATTTGTTGTTTGGGCAGTTCGTTTGCACAAAACTAGTAACCTTTTTGTGGAATAGTTTTTGGGGTCACTCCCCAGACAAACTTTTTTGTGTGTTTAAGATTTGTTATAGTCCAGCGAAATGTCTCCCATTTTAGGGATGTGGTCGCAAGTCCCGCAGTTGAGGCCTCTGGCCACCCCTCCAAAATGTCAATGCTGAAAGCAAATGTGCCAGGCCGGCAAGCACTACTTTTATCATTTCCTTTTATCTATTACTATCTATCTATTATCTATCTATCTATCTATATCCTTTATATCGAGGATAAGGAATAAGCACTCCTGTGCTTTTTTTTTTCATCCCTCCCCGTGTATGCGGGGTTTTTTAAATTTTGTCATCCGTTCCCAACGGCACACAAGGCCTACTCTTTCCCAAAAGCCAACAGGATTTAAGTGCGCGCAAGATGTTCTGGTGCGTTGGCACACGGGCCTCCTCGGGTTTTTATCTGTCCGAAAGCTTTTTGGGAGATAGTCAACTGGTGTTAACTCCCGGGGAAAAAATCCCCTTTAACGTGAATCAAACCCCGGCGGTCAGATTGCGGCGCAATGTTTTTTAACCACAGGGTAGAGTGCTGATGAGCCCGAGAGAACCTTTTTTCCCTATTTGTTTTCCAGACAAAAAATAAAAAGTATGGAATTTATTAGGTTGAATCTTAAAGCACAAATCAAAACGTCAAAAAGGTTTGGATTTTCTACCCGCCCCCGGGGCGACTTTGGAGAGGCGTGTGACGGTGACGGTGGTGGGCAAGGAGGAGCAGTGTTGCACTCAGTGGTTTTCGGGGCCTGCTGAGAAATGTTCATGCTGCGCAAATGGAAAAACCTCGAGGGGGGATGTTGTCGAGTCGAATCGCTTGCTGTGGGGTTTACACGAATCTGACTGGAAATTGCCGGGTCGGTTCCGCTGGGGGCCGGGTTGTGGCTTGCAGGCCTTAACGCAGCGAACCCTTTTGCTCAAATTTCGACAACAATTTAGTGTTGTTTTGAGTTTTTGACGACGAAAAAGAAAAAGGGAAATTTTGGCGAGGAAATTTCCCTTTTTTATCCCTTCTTTTTATCTCGCATGTTTTTTTTTCTTCCTGTTACGACTTCTTGTCTTTTTTTCGCCTTCTTGGTCCCTTCTCCCCGCCTTCCCCCTCCCCCCCCGAAGACTTAAAAAAATAAAATTCTTCTTGCGCCGAAGTCGGATGCGCTAGGCTGACTTGGTGAGGCGCTTTAAAGGAGCGCAACGCTCTTTTCTCATAGACGAAAACATAATTGCTGTTGAAAATTTTAAAAAGAAGAAGAAGAAAATCACCCCGTAATGACAGTGAGAAAGAAAGCGGTGAAAATCCAGCAGCAATGTTTGAAAAGAAAAAAAGGGGGCAAGCACTCTTAATGAGCCCAAGAGCAAGCTCCTTCCCTTTTGCAGACTCCCCAGGGAGGGGCGGGAAAACCCTTTAACCCCAAAAACAACATGGGATGACATATGGAGGTAGGGCTCAAGGGACGAGGGAGGTCACCTGCAGAACTGTCTAACTGCTGTGGAACAGAACCGATGGGAAAACGAACTTTTAAATAGAATGGTTTTTTTGGGGGGTTTGGACAAAACCGTGGGTTTTTTACACCAGGCCACATCAAAAGGAGGGAAAAAAGAGCAATAAAAGAAAGAAAAAAAAACAAATCAAAAATGAATGATAAAAAACTTAAAAAAAATAGTTCAACAAGTATTTTCCACATCTTGTCAAACAATGTCTTTTTCAAAATTTTAAGGCTTTTCATATTTTACATACCTAATAGGTACAGCCGAAGTAATAGTCAAGGACAAAAACCATTTTTCAAAATCCCCCGAAACTGAATTCCCAAACCAAAGCATTGTATTAAGAACAAACAGGTCACCAAGCCCCTTTTTTACAAGGAAATCAAAAAAGGGTAACCCCAAAAAATTGAAATTCAAAAATGTCATAAGGAAAAAGTAAGTAAAAACAGAAGGGGGGCCCCCCCGAACAAATAAAATTTTTTAAATGGTGGGTAAAAGGGGGGGGGGGGGGGGGGGTGGGGGGGGGTGGGGGTTCTTGTTAGCTGGTTACCCCAAGTACACAGTTAGTAAGAGAAGTAAAATAGAAAAAGAATACGAGGAACTATTTAGCTATAAAAAAAAGAAGCGGGCAAATTTGTAGCTAAATAAGAATAGCGGGAAATATGTGTTAATAAGAGAAAAAAAATGTAAAAGGGAAAAAAAGAGATTGAAAAGCGGTTTAGGAAAATCAGGGGGAGGCCCGGAGTTTTACCAATATGCTTTTTTTTTTAAAACAAAAACCACCTAAAGTCTAAAAAAGGAAGCTAATTTTAAACCCCCAAAAAAAAAAAAACCCCAAACAAACAAAAAAAAACCAACAAGAAAACCGTTTTAAAATTAAATTTTTTAAAAGTTTTCTGAATATCTGGGTGCCAAAAAAAAAATCCCATTTTATAAAATTTTAAAGGGCCCCTTCTTAGTTTAAATAAAAAAAAACACAACCAAACCCCAAAAAAAAACACCACCCCCAGAAAAGTTATTCCTTTTGGTAATGAAAAAAAATCTTATTAGTTATAGTTTTTTTTATTTGGGTTAAATTTTAAAAAACAAAGGGCCCAAACCAAAAATTAAAAAGGCTAAAAAAACCTTTTTACGGGGAAACAACATAAAAGAGGATTTTTATTTTTTATTTGGGAAAGGAAAAGCACTTTTGCTTTTTAATTCGGTGGTAGGGTTTTTAAAAACGAACTTTTTCCCCCGGAAAAACTACCAGAAAAGGGAAAATTTTTTAATTCCTTTTTGGTAGATGCACACGGGGGTTTTATTAGTTCCCCCGGGACTTTTGGGGGGGAAAAATTTTTCATTTTCCCAGGGGGGAAAATTCCCTTAAAGGGGGCGAACCCCCTTAGTTGCGAGCGCGTTTTAAAACCCCAGGCTATGTCCTTCGTCAGAAAAATTTGTCTAACAAAACCCCTGAAAGGGTGAAAGTTCGAATTGGAAGCTTGTTTAATACTCCATGGAATCCGTCCCCCGGGAAAAAAAAATTAAAAATTTTAAAAAAAAAAAAAAAATTTAAAAAACATAAAAAAAAAAAAAATTTTAAATAAAAAAAATTCAAAAAAAAAAAAAAAAATTTAAATTTTAAAATTAAAAAAAAAATATTTAAAAAAAAAAAAAAAAAAAAAAATTTTTTTTTTTAAAAAAAAAAAATTTTAACCCCTTTCCCCCAAATAAAACCCAAAAATTTTGTAAATTTAATTTTAAAAAAAAAATTATTTTTTTAAAATTTTTAATTAAAAAAAAAAAAAAAAAAAACCCCAAAAAAAAATTTTTTAAAAAAAAAAAAAAAAAAAAAAAATTATAATAAACAAAAAAAATTTAAAAAAAAAATTTTAAAAAAAAAATTAAAATTTTTTATTTTAAAAGAGGGGGAAGGGTGATTGA
>CM054165.1:33957187-33989687 GCA_028751875.1 Rapana venosa
CCTTTCAGCAGATGAGGTTTGGCAGGAGATCAGCATCAGTGGCCTGTCTGCTGACCTGGTTAACTGGCTTGTTTGTAGCAATGTTGCCATTGCTTCCAGCGACATCACACTGGGAATTCTATGGACAGACTGGTATCTGTGTCCCACTGCCAGTCACAAGACAAGACTTTAAAGGTTGGGTGTATTCTTTCAGTGTTTTGATTGTTTTCAATTTTATCATCTTTTTATTTGTCTCTGCAGGTCAAGCTCTCATCTACTGGACAATTCAGCAAAATGCTATGAAAGGCGATTCTACCAAAGTATCACGGGACATGACCATAGCACGACGTTTGATCACCATTGCAGTTACTGATTTCATGTGCTGGTTTCCCATTGGGCTGTGTGGACTACTGGCATTGGCTGGTATACGTATCCCTGGGGAGATCAGTGTGATCCTGGCCATTTTTGTCTTGCCTTTAAACTCGGGTATAAATCCGTTCATGTATACCTTAAACACTCTGGCTGAAAAGAGAAGACAAAGGAACGAAGCTAAGCTTCTGGAATGGCTAGAGACTCAATCTCAGTTAGATGTGGATTAGAAATCCATTGGAAAGGGATATTCTCTCCTCCACCCTCCCCATCTCTCTCTCTCTCTCTCTCTCTCTCTCTCTCTCTCTCTCTCTCTCTCTCTCTCAAATTTTAGGATTTAATATTGTATAGCTACAACAAGGTGTTGGTGATGTGAAGGCTTTTCTTTGGTTTTGTTTTTGTATTTAAGCAAAAGAGAAGTGAGGTCTTTGACGCCTCGCTCCCCTACGACCATATGGATTATGGGACACCATTACCTGTTATTTAAGCAGAGATTAGTAGCCATATTCATTCAAGAGTGGCAAGGAACAATAAGAGATAAAGAGAGGTATGAAAACTAGAGACCATTCAATACTATCTTTGGAAAAGAAGAAGACATTGACTCTCGAGATAATTGCTGTTTGTTTTAGTTGCCATTAAACAGGTTAGATTAAATGCTTTACATCTTATAAATATAATGGACAGTGGATCGGTAGTCTAGAGGTAACGCGCCTGTCTAGAAAGCGAAAAGTCCGGTCGGAAGTGTGCGGTGGTTCGTATCCCATTTGGGCCCTTAACTTTTCCCCCCATCCATTAGACCATGAGTGGTGGTCTGGGCGCTAGTCTTTCGGATGAGACGATAAACCGAGGTTCCGTGTGTTACACAAAATTATTCAGCGCACGTAAAAGAACCCACGGTAACAAGAGAGTTGTCCCTGGCAAAATTCTTAGAAAAAAGCCACTCTGATAGGGAAACAAATACAGTTCTATCTATCTGTCCCGTAGTCTGACGACCGTGGGGGCACCCTCAAAGACTCAGCAACCAGTTCCCTCCATTCTTCTCTCTGTTCTGCCTTTCTCAGGGTTTTGTTGAGTTCTAGGCCTGTCCATTCACTGATGTTATCCTCCCAGCTCTTCCTTGGTCTGCCTCTTCTTCTTCCTCCTTGGACAGTGCCTTGCAAAACTGTCTTTGTAATTCCTTGGGATCTTGTGACATGCCCATACCACTTAAGTTTACGCTTTTTCACGATCGTTAGAAGTTCTCATAGGTCCAATGGTTTGCTGGATTCTGTTATGCACGCTTTCGTTGCTTATGTGGTCTTTGTAGGAGATGCCAAGGAGTCTCCGAAAGCATCTCATCTCCACTGCCTGTACTCTCCTCTCCAAATCTGCAGTCAGGGTCCATGATTCACAGGCATACAGAAATATGGATATGACAAGGGAGCGCATTAGTCTGATCTTGGAGATAAGTGAGATATTCTTATCTCTCCAGATGTGTTTAGTTTTTGACAAAGCTGTTATTGTCTGTGCAGTCCTGCATACTACTTCTGGCTTGGATCCCTGGTCGGATACAATGGCTCCCAGGTACTTGAAGCTTTGAACTGTTTCCAGCTTCTGGTCATTAACCCTGATATCAGTGCTAATGCCGTTGGTGTTATTAGTCATCATTGGCTTTTCTGCACTATTTCCTCCGTATTTTTGGGGCCTTATCCAAGTGTTGTTGGCTGGCAAGCCTTGATCCTTTCTTTGTTTTGTTCCAGGCATAGAAAAATTTTTTACTCAAAAGTTTTAAAAAGGGGTGGGTAGAGAGAACGCCCTTTTCTCCCTGTGTTTAAAAACCCATTTCCCTGTTGTTTTTAGACCTAATGGTGCCTCGCTGTCCTTTTTGGATAAAGGGGAATAAAGGGTTTCCTTGTTCAAAAAATTTTCACCAGGTTTGGGCCCACAAAAAATTTTGCAGGGCCAAAATTTTTTAAAAAAGCCTTTTAAAACAAAATACGTTTAAGGCCCCTTTTTAAAGGGGGGGTTAAAGGAACCCCCCTCCATTTTCTTTGTTCTGTTCCCTTTTTTGGGTGCTGGCCCCCTGCCCCAAACCTGTTTTTTCCCCCACCCTTTTTTGGGTCTTTTTCCCCCTTGGGTCCTTAAAAGGTCTTTTAATTTTATTTTGGCCACCCATCCCACAATTTGTTTTTTGGGGTTGAATTAAAAGGCCGGGGGGTTGCGGAATTTTTAAATGGCATTGTTGTTAATTTCCCTTTTTGGGGGGAGGGGGAAAGTTTACCCATTCCCGCCCCCCAATTGGTTTTGGCCATTTCCGGCTCCAAATTTGTTGCAAAAATTTCCTACAGAAAAGGGGTTTTTTTTTCCCCCTCCAGTTGATTTAAAACGTAGCTGGAATTTTGGGAAACCCCGGGCTGATTCCCCTTTTTCCCAGGTTTTTAAATTTTGCTTTTTCCCCACTTCTTCTTCCCGGGAATAGGGGTGATTGCCCTTTGGGTCTTTTCCCCTTTCCCGGGAAATTTTGGACCTTTGGTTTTTTCCGGGCGGTTTTTCTTTTGTTTTAAAAGGTTCGGGAGCATTTTATTTCTGCCCAAATCTGTTCAAAATTCCCTTTGGTTTTCCGGAAATTGAGAATTCCCAAAAATTTTTTTGTCCTTGGAATTTGTTAAACCTTTTTCCTGTTTGTTTTTTAGTCAGGGATTTTCCACCGCTGAAGGCTTTTGGGAAATTGTTTTCTTGACCCTCTTTGTCGGCATTGGTTCCCAAAAAAAAACCAAACTTTTTTGCCCCCGTAAAGGGTTTCCCTAAAACCCTTTTTTTTGGTTTACTTGTTATTTGGGGTTCCGCCCCTTTTTTTTGGGTTTTATTTCTTTTTTTTCACCCTCTTGAAAACCGCTTTTTTCCGCAAATTGGGGAGGTTTGGTTTGCCCAGGGTTTTTTTGTTTTCGGTTTCCCCAAGGTTTCTTTCCTTTTCCGTCCCCTTGCGGGGTAATTAAAACTATTTCTTTTTGGCTTTTGTTGAGCCCCTTCCCGGGGGGGTGAGGGGGCCCCAACTTTCCACCTTTTCCTTTGTTGAAAAATTTTTTAATTTCCTTGGGGCCCCTTGGCTTCCCCCCCAAGTTTGGAAATCCTAAATGTTTTTTCCCCCCCTTGGGGTATTTTTTAGCGAAGGGGGGTTTTTCCCCCATTCCCAAATGGGGGAACACCCCTTGGTTTGTTTTTGGGGGGAAAAACTTCGGGGTCTTGGGGATTTTTAACGGTGACCGGAAACCCGCCCTTTTCAAATAAGGGTCTTTTTTTTGGAAATTAAAAATTTCCCTTTTTTGGGTTTTGGGATTTTTCCTTTTTCGGGTTTCTTTTTGGGCCTTTAACCAAGCGGGAAGGGGGTTTTTGCTTTTCCCAAACCCCAAAGGGTTTTAAAGCCCCCTTTTCTTTTTGGGCCTTAGGGCCCCAATTTTTGGCCCCAAACCCCCCTCCTTTTTCCCTTTGCATTTTTTTTTTCCTTTTAACCCCTCTAAAACCCCTTGCCAAGGAGGAGGGTTTTTCCCGGGTTTTTTAAATTTTCCAAGAACCTTTCGTTTAGCCCCGGGTTAAAAAATTTTCTAATTTCTCGTGAAAAGGTCTGATTAATCCGTATGCCTTTCCCCCTATTTGTTAAAAATTTTAAAGGGGTTTCATTTCTGGGAGGTAATTTTAATTTCCTGCCCTTGGGACCCCGGGCGGAAAGCTCATACGGTTTCCCCCGGTTGGTCTTTGGGGTGAACGAGAAAACCCCCCACCTGTTTAATTTTTTTGGGGTTTTCCAGGGTAGTTTTTTTTGGTTTTCCCTTTTGGGGGGCCGTTGTTTCCCATGTTTTCCCCCTTGGAAAAATCCGGGAGTCCCCAAGGTTTTTTTTAAAATTGGAATTAAAATGTCCCCAAAGCCCCCCCACTTTCCTGCACCCCCTCCTTGGGTTTTCCGTCCCTTTCCAAAAGGGGTGAAATTTTGGTTTTTGTTTTTTTGGCCAAAAATTTTCTGGGGTTTTTCATAAATTACTACCTTCGAAAATTGTCCCGATTTAAAAAGCAACAAAGGGCCCCCGGTTTTCCCTTTTTGGGGAAAAACCCCACGCCGTGGTTTAGTTCCTTTTTTCCCCATTGGGGTTTTTTTTCTTTGGGCAAACCCCCAAACCGGGCCGGAGACCCTTCCAAAGGTTCGGAATTTGTTGGGTTTTTTCCCACTTTGGCAGTTTATGGTACATTTTCCAGGGCCCAAGAGGGAGTTTCGGGCCTTTTTTCCGGGTTTTTAAATCATTTTGGCAAAACCCCCCGGAAAAGAAAAAAAGGGCCGCCTTGTCCCGGGCGAGGGCCACCCCCCGGAGGAACCCCTTTTTAATTTCCCCCGGGAAAAAACCCGGGCGGGCCCCCCTTAAAGTGGTTTTTTTGGTTTAAAATTAAAAAATTAAAAGGGGTTCAGGTTAAAATTTTTAAAGGAAATTCTTTACCTGCCCCTTTTTACTTAAAACAAAAAAGGAAAAAAATCCTTTCTGTCCCTCTGGGAATTTTGTTTTCACCAAAAATTTCCGGGGAATAAATTGGTTTTAAAAAAAATTAAAAAGTAAAATTTAAAAATTAAAAAAAGTTTGTTTTTTTAACAAGTATTTCCCCAGTTTCTTAATTAAAGGGGTTGGGCATTTTTTCTGTGGGGATTTTGGGATTTCCCCTAAAAAAAAATTTTTGGGAAAAATTTTACATAAAGGGGTGTCAAAACCCCTTTGTTTTTTAAAGAGCCCCCAAAGAATATTGTTGTTTTTTTTTTTGGGGGGTTTTGTTTTCCCAAAATTTGGGCAAACCCAATAAGGGGTTTCCTCCTTTTAATTTTTTTTTTTCCCCTTTTTTTTTCCCCTTTACCCTTTTTTTTTTTTTTTTCCTTTTTTTTTTCCTTTCCCGGGAAACCCCCTTTTACTGTGGCCAAAGTCAATGTACATAAAAAAAAAACTGTTCAAAATTTCAGAGTTCCTCTCTCCCCTTCTCTTTTCCCCTGGGTCTCTCTCTCCCCTCTCCCCTTTTTCCCCCTCCTTATTAACTCAGAAGAAATTTTCTCCCGTCGATACTGGTGGCAATTATTAAAAGGAATCCCAACACACAACCCCAAAATATATAACGTTTGTCAAATTTGCTTACATGGACATATCGGGAAAAGAACTTAGGGTTCAAAAGTTTAGAAAAATTTTGTAAGTGATACAAGTTTAAAGTTAATGTGGCTTCGACAGGGATTTGGGGCACTTAAACCCTTTCTCAATCTGCTTAACCCAAAGACGGGCTTTTTTCCCCCATGAAGGGAATAGAACATCAGAGACCCGAGGGGAAACATCCCTATAAATTTTTCAAAACAATTTTTGGTTAAAAAATTTTTTTTTAAAAAATCTTCTACAGACTTTCTGTTTTCAGATGCCCTTCCCGTCACAGTAAGCGTAATGTTTTGCCATTAACAACAATGAAAGTTTGATAGGGGAAGGGAATCGGGTTTAAAGAAAGCCCAAATTTTTGGCAAACCGAATTTTGGAAATGAAAAGCTTGCCCTTTTTAAAACTTTTCATTTCATGATTTAAGAAAAAAAAAAATTTGTTTGCTTGTGTTGATGCACCTTTTTTACAAAACCATCTGTTTAAAGCAGAAACAGAAACAGAAATCACCGCTGCCCTAGTGCTATAAAGGAAACATATTAAAAAAATTTTAAAAAAACCCCCATACACACGGGATTTGGATGTAAAAAAGCACATGGGGTTTTAAATTCCATATTCTCGAATAAAAGAATAGATAAATAAAAAAATAAATAACTTGTTGTATCGGACTTTACGCTACAAACGAAGAAAAAGGGTTATCTTTTTGTTATAATTTTAAACATAGCAAAAATTATTATATTGCCCTTTTTCCAGACAAAGGAAGGTACCCCAAAGAATAACCTTGTGAATTTTACTTGAAAACACTTGGGGTTTTTAGCTTCACTTGTGTTTTGGGCTTCATCATTTTTTTCCCAGAAAATTGAGTTGGGTATTATTGTATTTTCTTTGGGAGTTTTGCCCCTATGGGGAAAACTGTCAACTTCTCCAAACCTCAACTGTATGTTTTTAAATGGCTCAATGCAGGGGTGCATCAAATTTTTTAAATGCCCGGTTTTGTCTCTGTCTCTCGTCTGTCTGTCCTGACTACGGGTCGTCTGCGTCTCTGTCTGCCCGTATGTTTGGTTTCCCTGCCCCTGTGTCTGTCTGTCTCTGTCTGTCTCGTCTGTCTGTCTCTGCCCGGTCGGGTCTCTGTCTGCCCTTTCTGCCCTTTGTTTGAATGTTGTCTGTCTCTGCTGCCCTGTCCCCTGTATGGCCTGTCGTTTCTGTCGTCTGTGGGTCTCTGTCTGTCTGTATTTCTGTCTGCTCTGCTGTCTGTCCTGTCTGTAACTTTCCTGTCTGTCTGTTCTGTCTGCCCTGTCTTTTGTCCCGGGTCCTCCTGCCCTGTCTTCGGGCTGTCTTTTGGGTGCTGCCCTGTCTGCCCCTGCCCGTCTGTATATCTTTTCCTGAATGTTTTCCTCTGTCGGGTTTGCCCCTTATGAAAGTCTGTCTGCCTCTGTCCTTTTCTATATGTATGTCGGTTTCTGTTGTCTGTCTTTTGTCTGTCTGTCTGAAATTTTGTCTCGGTCTGTCCGTCGTCTACGGTTGTTTTTTTAAGGGCCAAGACGGGGGTACGTCACTTTTTCTGAGGTCGGTCTGTCTGTAACTGCCCGGGCCCGGCGGGATGTTGCCCCTGTCTTTTCTGTCTCGTCTTCTGTGTGTATGCTGCCCTGTCCCCTGTCTGCGGGTTTTTCTGTATATCTTTTCTGTCCGGGCCCGGTAGGGCTCAAGGCAGGGGTACATAAAATTTCCCTGAGGTCTGCCCTTTCGGGTCTGGTCCCCCCTGCCCTTTTTTGCCCTCTGTCTGCCTTTTGTCTGTCTGTCCCTGCCCTGTCTGGTCTATCTGTCTTCTGTTTTTCTGTATTCGGTCTTTTTTCTGTAGGGGGCTGATGTATTATTTTTTTTTTTTGTCTGCCCTGTTTCGGCCCTTTAGGGTTTTAAAGTATGTCTGTTGCCTGAAAGTAGGGATGTAGGTAGGTATTATTCTGTCTGTTTTTTGGCCCTTATGCTTCTGTATGGCTAAAGGGCAGGGGTACGCCAAATTTCTGGTTTCTCTCAAATGTAAGTAAGAAAAGTAGGTATGTAATGTTAATATAATATATTTTAAAAATGGGCTGCTGCTATAATTTTTAAAAAGAAGTTTTTTTGCAAAAATGTTTTCCAAGAAGCTATAAATAAACGGAATGCCCGTAACTTGAGATAAATTTTGAAAAAATTTTGTAAAAAGAAGTACCTTTAAACAGCTCCCTTTTTTTGGGACCAACTAAAAAAAACCTTTTTTTCAATTAAAAGTTTTTTCCCCAAAGGAATACCCAAATTTTTTGGACAGAGGCAAACATACAACCCCTCAAAAAAACGGGGAAAATTTTAACTAAACCCCAGCAACTAAAAGGGGAATATTTTCTCGTAAAAAATTTGCAGAAAAGCTGTTAGCTATTTTCCCAAAATAAAAAAAAAAAAAAACCCGGTTTAAAAGGGATAAGGAAAAAGAAAAAAATTTGGGCAAAGGACCAAGCGGGGTCTAAAAACAGATCCCATACCATTGATCACTTTTTTAAAAAACACTGTTTGCTGTGATAAAAAAAAAACCCTCTGGCACCAAATAAGAAACAGACCAAAAATTTTCCATAAATTTTTTTATTATTAAAATTATTATTTTTTTATCATCATCATTATCATTATTTTATTATCATGTTTTATACATACTTTTTTTGATTTTAAAAAACTTGGGGGTTGGGGGTCGTCAGCGGGGGCTTTACCCATTTTTCCTTTTTTTAAACCATTAAAGCGGGGTGCAACAACAGCAAATTTAGGGGCCTTTTATGTCATTGGTTTTCTTCCCACCAGGGAAATTACATTTTAAGTTTTAGCCCTTTTAGTGACCGACTAGGGCCTCTTTTGACTGGGAGTTTGACTCGCAAGTCCTTATGTGCTGCCGCCCGGGGGGCTTTTTGGCCTTTGGAAAAACATCCCAAACCCCGCTGACTGCCCTTTTTAATCCCCCACTTGGCCGAGAAAAGGGGGGGATTTTACGGGGAAAAGGGCACCCACTATAATCAAATTTCTCCCCAATTTTTCCTGAAACGGGCAGTTTCCCTCCTCGGGCTGTTTTGGGTCATCGTCGAAAAACCCGGACTAACAAAAACCATCAAGACAGACTGCAGGGGGAGGTGAAGAAGCCCAGGTACTGAATGAGGTTTGAAAGGTAAGGGCGTGATGGGGGGGGCGGGGGTGGGTGGGGGGTGTAGGGTGGGGGGGAGGGAAATATTTGTGGGGGGGGGGGGGGGGTATATGTGGGGTGGTTGTGTGTGGTGGTGTGTGTGTGGTGTGTTGTGTGTGTGTTTTTGGAGGGGGGGGTGGGGGGGTAAACCCATACATACTGGAGAAAGAGGGGAACAAAACACCCAAACCGGGCAGACAGAGACAGAGAGAAAAGAGAGACAGGCAGACGGGACGGGAACCGAGACAGGAGAAAGAGAGAGACAGGCAGACAAAAACAGACCGACCGAAAAAGAGAGACAGACAGCCTACGGGCAGACAGAGCCAGAAAAAGAGAGAGAAAAGCAGACAGCCCAGACCGACAGAGCCCGAGAGAAAAAAAGAGACAGAAAAACCCTAAACGGGCCCAGACAGGCAACAACGGACTAAACCGAGAGGCCCCAAAATGGGGTATACAACTAAAATACAGGCGGGGGCATGTATGGGATACGCTAAACATTCTGTGCACTAAAACCCAAAAAATTTTTTTTGCCCTTTTTTTTCTTCGGGGCCTAGTGGTTTAGAGGTTTAGTTTAAACGCCGGGCCCAACACGGGTTCGAACCCCCCACCGACCGAAAAACCCGCCCACTCAAGGGGTTTTTGCCCCCCCATTTTAATAATATCGGGTCTTAAACCTCGTTTTCCCATTGAAAGCCCCTACTGAAAAACAATAAACAAGGTCCCGTTGCAAACGCACGCGAACACCCTGCGAAAACACTTTAAAACCCCCTGTTCCGTTTTTTCGAAAGAGTGGGCCCATTGGTCCCCGGGGGAACAAAAGACAAATTGACAAAACCGCATCCCAAAAGGGGGGAACGGGAAGTAAAAAAGCACATAAGTCCCTTTTTCCCATTTTTCCTCGTATAAAAAATAAATAAAAAAATAAAAAAAAGGGTTTTTGTACACACATTAAAACCTGTTCCACCCTTTTTGGAAGAGACAGACAGACAGACAGACAGGCAAAAAACAACGGGGCCCGAGGGGAAAGACTGACAAAAATTTAAGAGAGAAAGAAAAATAACAAAGTTTTTTTCTTCAGGCCAAAACCCTTTTTTCTCGTTTCGGTCTATCCATCGGGAAAATAAAATCCCTCTTTCACTTCGCCCAAAACCCTTCCACTTGATACCTTCAAATCCAGCCTCAAAACGCACTTTTTTCCCCTACCTAAAACCCCCCCCTAAATAGTTTAATTCCATACCTTCCCAAATTTTCAACATTTTCCCTGCCGTACTCTCTCTCTCCTCCCCCTTTTTTTTCCCCCCTCTCTCCTCCTCCCTCCTTCACCCTCTCTCTCTCTCTCTCCCTTTTTCTCCTCTCTCTCTCTCTTTTCTCACACCCCCAAAACACACACAACACAAAACAAAACCCCCCTTTCCCCCCAAATTCGTGAGAGATTTTTTTGCAAAAGGGTTTTTGAATAACTTTTACATACATTGCTCTGTGAAATTGCTTTGGGGTTTGAAAGAGAGTTTTTTTTAGTAATTTTCTATAGAAACAAGAAATAAAACCCCTTTTTTTAAAACCCAAGAGGAAATTCTACCCATCATGGTTAAAGTTTTCAAAAAAATTTCCCCTTTTTTTCTCCATGTTTTTTTTGGGCGTTTTATTTAAAATTAAAAATTCTTTACAGTTATTCAAAGGGAAATTTTCATTTTTTTTCCCATTTTTTTATTATTTTTACAGCTTTTAAAGACATTTTCCTTTAAACCCTTTTTTTTTCCTGAATTGTTTCCCTTTTTTTGTGTCTAATATCACTGAATAACGTTAAATTGAAGAGCAACAGAGAAAAGAGAGAGAGAGAGAGAGAGAAAAGAGAGAGAGAGGAGAGAGAGGGAGAGAGAAATTTGACAAATCAGAGGCACCCCTTTAAAAAAAACCTTGATACCCCAAAATTTTCTTATTTCTCAAAAAAAAATTTAAACAAAAAAAATTTAAAAGAAAGGGGTTTAAAAGGGAAAAGGGGTGGAGGGGGGGGGGGGTGGAGAGGTGGTTAAAATTTTGACGTCCAGACATGCCGTCACAAAACCTTTACTTCTTTTTGGGTGATGAAATCCAAAAAACAAAATCACCATAGCTCCTCTCCGAAGCTCTCTTCCCCCTTTCTTTTTTTCCCCCCAATTTCTTTTCACCCATCCCTTGTTGGGTTAGGGGAGAAGCAAAAGGACCTCGAAAAGGTAAGGGCAAAAAGGTTCCCTTCTTCCGGGGGAAGGGGCAAAATGCTCGCCCCAAAACCCTTCTTCCTTCTCTCCAGTTTTTCGAATGAGAAAAGGCTTGCTTTAAGGGCCCTTCCCAAAAAAAAATACCGCAATCCAGCAAAAACGGGGAGTAAGATTAAATTTTTTGTTGGGGGGTTTGTTGTCTTCGATTTTACGTCTGTTCACTCTTAGTGATTTTGGGACGAGAAAAAAAACAACACATTAAATGTGTTGGTGGTGGTTTTGTGGGTGTGTGTTGTGTGTTGTGGGGTGTGCAGGGTTTGTGTAAAAATACAGTAGGAAAAGGCCCTTTGACCATTTTCCGAAAAGGTTGTTTGAGACCCCTTGGTAGGTGGGGTAATACTTAGGGGGTTTAAGCGTTGATTTTGCGGGGGGGAGTTCGAGTCCCCCCGGGAAAACCCCGGGTTAATTTGATCAATTCGGACCCCCCTTTTCCCGGGGAAGTTTTTTGGGTAAGACAATGAGCCCCCCCCCCCCCCCCCCCACCCCGTGGGATGCGGGGGGCTGTCAGTAAAATTTAGAAATCCCCACCTTCTAAAAAAAGTGAGCTAGAAATTTCCTCTTTGTTATCACTCCGTTATTTTTTCCCCTTTGGGGCCCCTTTTTCCTACTGTCCCAACCTCCTTTTTGGGCTATTTTTTTTTTTTTTTTGCCTTCCTGGCCCCATTCTCCTCTTTTTTTTTTCGAAAAAGGTTTAAAAAGGGTAAAAATTTCCTTTTAAACGCGCGGGGCCCTAAAATTTGTCAGGCCGCTTAAGGGCGCGTGCGCTTTTTTTCCTCTATAAAAAAACAAAAAGGGCCCTTGAGCGTTCGACTAAAAGAAGACAAAAAAAACTGAGATCCCGTGAAAAAAATTTCTCGCAAAACGCGGGCGCACTTTTTAAAAAACCTGTTTTGCTCGCGGAAAGAAGGCCATGGGAAGGGAGGGACAACTTTTTCAAAAAAGTGTAACATACTGGGTGTCAAAATTTTTAAGACATCATCCCCCCGAAATCTGAATGCAGCAACTTAAAGGCGACAAAGGGGTTTCCATGCAAAAAATCTCCCCAAGTTAAAAACTTCGAAAGCCCCTTGCGCAAGGAAATTTTTTTTTTAAATCCGATTTCTCTTTTAAACCCCCCCCCCCCCCTTTTCCCCCCCCCCCCCCCACAAAACACACACCCCCCCCATTTCCCCCAATCAAAACCCAAGACGAAAACCTTTTTCCCAAGGAATTTCCTGAAGTTAACATCAGTGCAGACTCCACCTCCCCAAAATTTTTTCGGAGGGAGACTAAAAATCGGCCTCGTGTGAAAACGACGAAACAAACATGCACAAAAATTTTTTTAAAAACCCCCTTTCCCGAAAAAAACAAAGTTTAAGGGTTGGCCCAAAAAATACATTTAAAAATTGCATGCACATTGATGAACACAAGGGGGGAACGGGATAGCCTAGGGTTTAAACTTTGCGCTCGCAATCTGACGCCCGGGGGTTTTTCCGATTCCTGTTAAAAGGGGAATTTTTCCCCGGATTTGGGAACATCATGCAGACTCCACTCTCCACCAAAACCTTCGGTAGCCCTATAAACCCCGGTCCCGGGGAAAGCGAACGCCCCGCAGAACACTTAACGCACACGTTAAAACCCCTGTTCCGTTTTTTCGTAAAGTGGGCCTTTTGTGTGCCGGGGGGAACGATGACAGAATTGAAAAAACCGCATACCCCCGGGGACGGGGTTTAAAAAAAAAAACCATAATTTGCTTTTCGATTTTTCCTCGAAAATAAAAGAAAAAAGAAAATAAAACTGTCATCAAAACCATAAACCCCCCAAATCTAAAACACAGCCCCCGATTTCAAGGTCGGAAAAAGGTCTTCCATAACCTATGCTGGGGTCGGGGGGAAAACCCAATGTTCAAGACCCAGCTTCTCAAAGGGGGGGGCCACAATCTTGGGAGGGGGCGCCCACCCCTTTTCTCCCTGCTGCTTTTCCCTTTCCCTCCCCTAAAAAAGGCGGGTACCCCCCATTTTAAAAGTTTGGGGGACTTTTCTGAACCCAAAGAGGAAACGGCCCACCCCTTCCAAGGGGTAACCACCGCAAACGCTTTACCTTAGCGGGGGAAAGCGAGTGCCAACTGAGCAAATCCGGTCCTTAAAGGGGGCTACCTTCCTGAGGGTAAAAAAAAAACCCCGGTTGAAACAAAACAAACATTTTACGTTAGTGAACTTAGGAGATCTAGCCAAAAGAGAAGCAAAAATTTGGCACCCCTCCCCTGACTCTTTCTGTTTCGGGTTTCTTTTTCTGGTGCCCTTTTTGGGGTCAAAAGGTAAACCCGCGAGGGAGAGGAGAGGGGCCCCCCGCTCTCAAAAATGCTGGCCCAAGAAAAAAAGTGGGGTTTTCTGACCCCTCGCCCCCCCCAACGCCCAAAAATAGGTTTTTGGGACCCCTTTTTACCTCCTTCCCTTTTTCCCGGTGCCTCTGCAGATTCGGTAAACGAAGGCAGGGGAGGCCTTTCCCAAGGGAGACCCCCGCCGCGGGGGGTCAGCAGATCGACTTTTGCCAGCAACTCCCCCGAGGGCAACGTCCCCCCCCTCCGGCAGCCACAGGGGCGCGCCACAGCGCGGCGCCTCGCCAGGATCCTTTCCCCCGGGGAGGACCCCCCCCCGGCCAACAGCGGCAGCCGCCGCCACCTCCTTTTTCCCGACCAAAACCCCCCCCAAAACCTGTGGGAAAAATAGGGGGAGGCCCGGGGCTGAGAAGGCCTCCCCGCTTCCCCTCTGGGGGGGGACCCCTTGCAGCAGGGCCCCCCATGTTCCCCGGGGACCTCAGTGGGTCCTGCCCAAAAGGGCCTTGCCCGCCCGCCCGTCCCCCTCGTACCTCCCGCAACCCAAAACCGGGAGGGTCGGGGAGACCCCCCTTTTCCCCGGCCCCCCCTGGGCCGGCGCCGCTCCCAGCGCCAAATTTCCCCGGGGGCAGGGCCCTTTTCCCCTGAAAAAACAAAGCCCTTTGCTCTGGACAGTCCCCTGGTCGCGCTGCTCGCCTCCGAGTTTCCCGACCCCCATCCGCGCTCCTGGGTCTGCGCAGCAGGTTTCCCCCGGGGGAGCAGGGTTGCGAAAACCCCCGAGAGCCCACAGCGCCGACTAGGGGAGAGACACCCCAGCCAGGGCAAACAGCGTTTCCCCGCCGTTTGTTTACACCCTCCCGGGCCCCCCCTTTCACGTCAACCCCCCCGTTACAGCTGTCCCTCCAGGGAAGGCGGTTTCCCTCCTCGCGAGCCTTCCCAAGAGGGGCCCCGTCAAGGTTTTTTGTACCCCAAAAACCACGCTAAACGTGAAGAACGTTTACCCGCCCTCCGTTTTCAAAAGCGAGGTTTCAGCTCCGGGGACCCACGTTGAAGGAAGCCAGCAAGCGGTTCCAGACAGCCCCAAGACCGGCCCGCCCTTCCCTTCTGCGGCTAAAAGCGCCTCCGAAACCCCCCCCTGGTCAGTTATTCCCGGGGGTCCAGGACTGCAGGCATCCCCCTCATCGTCATCACCCCCCCAAGTCAAAATTTCCCTCTGCTCCCCGAGAAAAGCCTTTCCCCCCCCAACCCCCCTCGAGCGGAGTTCGGGGAGCGTCAACCACGCCGCTCTCAAGCCGTTCCCGCTCGCCGGTTTTTGTGCCCCCCGGGGAGTGGGAGTAAGGAACAAGGAAAAAAAACCAGGTGTCCCCCCATCTCCCCCTTTTCCCCACGCGGGCCCCCCCGGGCCCCCCCCCGCTTGCACCTTCCCCGCCCACGAGCCCCTTGTCCAAGCCTTCCGCGGAAAGGTGGGTTTTTCCCTCTCCCCGCCCCTGGCGGAACCTCGACGCCTGGCGAGGTTTACACGCCGCCCACAAAGCCGCCACAGGCCGCGGACTTTACCCCACCCCCGCTGTCCTGGGCTCGCTGAAAAGGAACCCGGCTGGGGCATCCCCCCCCTGTGCGAGTCCGACACCCCGGATTTGTCGGACATTTCCCCGGGCCTCCCGATCAGGAAACGGATCCTCCGCAGCGGGAGCTCGGATTCCCTGAAGAAACCCCGGGGGCCCGAACCCCGGGGAAAGGGTTGGGGGGAAGCAAGGGGCAAGGGTGAACGAGACCCGCAAGGTTCTGACAGACACTGCCAAACCCTCTGAGCGCAGTCAGGTTTAGCGTCGGGGGCAAGCCCCCCCCCCCAAGGGAGAGTCAGCCCAAATTCCAAAAAAAAAAACCCCGAAAACCCGCCTCCACCTCAGAGGTTGGAACCCCCGCCCCGGAAGAGGAAACAAATTTGGGAAAAGGTCGGTGCGGTTTAAGCGCCCGGCTGACCATGGCCACAAGAACTGGTGTCCCCTTTTTCCCCAGCCAGCACCGGGAAGCCCGACCTCTTCCCGGCTCTCCCCGGGAAATTCCCCGCCAGGGGGTGCAGTCCCGCCTTTGGGTGCTGAGGGCAAACAGCGCCTGGGCAACTCTCCGGGCCCGCGCCAGAGCCGACAAACTCCTCCCCCTTTGCCCTCTCCTCACCCCACCACCGCGCTAATCCCCGACCCCGGTCCCCCCAGACCCGGAACCCTGGACCGCGCCGCTGGGAAACCCGCTGCGGGCCCTGACGGCGAGGGGGGGCTCGCCACAGTCCAGCGCCTTCCACAGCCTCCAGCACCAGCACGGAGATGCGGGCCTCCTGGAAACCCCGCGGACTTTAGGGGCGTGGGACCCCCGCCTCCTTGATGGAGAACTCCAAACCCCCCCAAAGCTCGGCTCCTCGGAAACTCGGCCACCCTTAAACCCCCCTTCCTCCCAGGTCCTTCTCCGTCCCCCGCCGCAGGGCGCCAGGTGAAACCCCCCAGCAGGAAAGGGCTTCCGCCCCCCCGGCTCTCCAAGAAACCCCCACCTTCCCGGACCTCCGGGCTCCCCTACCCCCCAAACGGGGCACCCCCAGGAGGGCCCGGGGGGGAAAGCCCAGGACGGGCAAGACAGCGTGACGCCCTTCCCCTTTTCCCAAAGGAACGGAGTCCCCCCACCCCCCCCCAACAGTCCAAAAAACCCGCAGCCCGCTGATGACCCAACCCCCTGAAGAGTCCCAAAAGCCCTTTTGCGCCATCCGGGTCCCGGGTGCCCCGGTCCCCCGAGGGAAAGCCGCGGAGAAGACCCACGCGGACCCAGCCAACCCGGAAACCCCCCCACCTCAACTGGAACCGGGGCACGCCCCCCCCAACAAAACCCCCTGGCAGAGGTCACCCACCGGGCAGCCCCCCAAAATCCCAAAGCAGGGGTGAGCAAAGGGTCCGTCCCAGGAAACCTTCACAAAAAAAACCACCCCCCACCCCCCTTTTTAAAACCGCTTTTGAACCCCCCGGGTCTGCCCCAAACCCAGACGGTCTTCCCTTTTCGTCGGGGTCTCAGTCCATGTTCCCCTTAGCAAGAGACTAACCACAGGCACCTGCCCCAAAAACCCTTTGGGAAAACCCGCCGGTCCTTCCCAAACCTGCAGGCGCCTGACCCCAAACCCACCCCTCCCCCCTCAAAAAACAAGAACACCCCACGAGCAAGACGGTCCCCCCCAGGAAGACCACAAACTCCCCTTTAGTCCACCAAACCCTCCTCCCCCTCAAACCCCCTCCTTCCAAACCCCCTGGAAGCAAACCCCCCCCCCGACCAGCACCGTCAAGGACAAAAGGCACCCAGGAAAACCTCCCCGAAACCCCTATCCCCAAAATCTTCAAGAGCGGGCCCAAACCCCCCCACACCAAGCGCTCCCCCCCGATTTTTAGGGGGCCACGAGATGAACCCAAAACCCGAACCCCAACCCCAAACCCCCAAACCCCCTCCTAGGGGTTGGAGAAACCGGCCTTTTTAGGACATACGGCAACAGATCGTCCTCCAGAAACAGGCGAAAAAAGACAGCGGGAAAAGAGCAGGGGAAAAGGGGGGAGGAGGGGGGAGGGAAAGGGGGGGAGGGGAGGGGGGGAGAGGAGATGGGAAAGGGGGGGGCTGATTTGGGTGTCTTTCCCCCCCGGAAAAAGTTTTAAGACAGGCCAAAGGAAGATACAGGCCGCGGCGAAAAAGTACAGGGGAAGTGAAGTCCAAAGCGCAAAAACGCATGCTCGCTCCCGCTTTTTTACACGCACCATGAACGTCGTATGCGCGGGCGCGCGCCCCGGGGCCCCACATACACACGTACGCACGTGCGTACGTACACACAGTTTAGTTTTACAAAGGGAAAAGAAAAAAAAAGACAGGGTAGATAGAGAAAACACAGCCCCAAAAGATAGAAAAGCTAGAAAGATTTGATAAAGATAATTATAAAGAAAAGAAAAGATAGAAAGAAGTAGAAAAAATAGGCAGATAGTAGATAAGTAAATAGACGATAGATAGATAGATAGAAAAGATTTGTTTATAGAAGAAAAGCAATAGAAGATTTGATAGACGGGAATAGATAGACAGATAAATAGAAAAAATAGAAAAAATAAAATATAAAAACGATAGAAGAGAGACAGACAAAATAAAAAATAAAAAAAGAAAAAAAAAATTTTCAGATTTGATAAAATAAACCCAAAAAAATAATTTGAAGAAGATTATTGGGTTATTGACAAATAAGAGAGAGAACAACTGAGAACCGACAGACTGACAGACAAACACAGGCAGAAACAAAACACGACAAAACACAGACACACAACACACTCACACACACACACACACCAAAACAACACACACACCACACACACAAAAAACACACACACACACAACAGAGATAATAACCAGGAATTTTCTTTTTCCCCACAAATAAAAAACAGAGGAAACAGAGATTCTCCAGAATAAAAATTTCCCATCAAACCCCCGGACTGAGAGAGTTTTTCGCGCCGATCCAGCAGGTGGAGACCCAGGGGGCAGCCCTGAGGACGGAAGTGAGAAAAAAGGCCCCCGAGCTGCAGAAAACCCGTGACCGTAGGAAGTAACTTTTGTAGTAGTAAAAAATAAAATATAAAAGGAGGTAAAGGAGTCCCATAACCTAAAAGGTCCCAGGGGAACGAGGGGGCAGAGACCCCACTTTTTCTAAAGGGGCCCCATATTGGAGGGCGGGGCCCCCTCTCCTCTCCTCCGCCTTTACCTTCCCGGGGCCCAAAGAGGGCAGGTTTCCCCTTTACACTGGGTGAAAGGGGGGGAAATGTACTGAAGCCAAGGGGCGCAAACGGTCACCCACCCCAAAAGGTAACCACGCTCGACGCTGCTTAAATTTTGGGTTGGGGGGAAAACGAGTGCTCCGACCCCTGACTAACCGTCCCGCGAAAAAAAGTATAGTGGTATAAAATTAAAATTGAAATATAGTAGTAGTAGTAGTATAGTTTTAATGACTGGTAGTAGTATTTTTAGTGGTTGTAGTAGGAAATAGTAGTAGTGGTATTTTTAATTTGATTTGTAGTAAAGTATATAGTATAAAAGGGGAGGAGTAGTGTAGTAGTAGAAATATTTGTAAAAAAGACATGTAATGTAGTAGTAGTAGTAGAATAGTAGTAGGATAGTAGGGATAGTGAAATAATTTGTAGTAGTAAGTTTGTAGTGGAGGAGGAGGAAAAGGGGATAGTGGAGTAGTAAATAAGGAGAGGAGGAGAGTAAGGTTTGGGGGTAAGGGGGAGTAGTAGTAAAGGGGTAGTAGTAGTAGTGGTGGTATAGGAAATAGGGAGTAGTAGTATAGTGGTGGGGTTTGGGGGTTGGGTGGTGTGGGGGTAGTAGTAGATTGGGGGGTGGTGGTGGGGGGTGGCGGTAGAGTAAAAAGAAATATAGTAATAGGGGGGGTGTGGCCGTAATGGTGGGGAAAAAGGGGTTTTAGTAGTAGTATATTTTTTTGTTTTGGTTTTGGTGGTGGTGGGATGGGGGTGGTGGTAGAACGGGTGGTAGTGAAATAAGTTTGTATAGTAGTAGTAGTAGTAATTTTAGTAAAAGTAGTTAAATAGTAGGTGGTGGGGTGGTTGGTGGTGGGGGTAGAAGTAAAGTAGGGGTAATAGTAGCAGCAGCAGCAGCAGCAGCAGCAGCAGCAGCCGCCGCATAGCACGCAGCAGCAGTATAGCAAAAGGCAGCAGTAAAAATATTAAATAGCAGTAAATAATACAGCAGCAGCAGCAGCCCGCAGCAACAGTATAGTAAGGGAGTAGTGTAAAATAGTAGTATTAAACAACAGCAGCAGCCGTAAATACAATGGGAACAGTAACATAAAATTTTGTAAAAAAAAATTTAAAAATAGTAATAGCCGCAGCAGAGCAACCCGCAGCAGCAGCAGGAGTAGTAGTAGAAACATTTTTTTTTTTCTCAAGTTTAGTTCCTTTTCCAAAATAGATCAAATGCCTTTTTTTTTCGTTTGTGAGTCCATTTATCTTATTTTGGGTTTTTTTTTTGGTTTTTTTTTGACGGTAGGGGTAAAAAAGGGGTAAACTAATGTTTTAAAAAAACCCCCAAAAAGACAATTTTGGGTTTACTTGAAATTTTACTTTACTTGCTTTCCAAAAAGGTTATTTACTTCAAATTTTTGGGGGGTGTATGGGCACGTTATAAACTACCGCTTTTTTATTTATCCTTAAAAACCAATTTTTGTTGGTATCTTTCTAAAAAGAAGACAAATTTTAAAACCCAAATTTCGGGGCAAATACCAAAAACATGTTTAAAAAGCTATTTTCTGGTTATCAGTCCCCAATATGATTTGTAAAACAGGGATGCTTCTCTCTCTCTCTCTCTCCCTCTCTCTCCCTCTCGTCTCCCTCACTCTCTCTCTCCCCTCTCTCTCTCTCTCCCCCTCCCCCTCCCCTCCTCTCTCTTTCTCTCTCTCAATGAAGGGGGGACGGGATAGCCTAGTGGTTAGAAAATTGCGCTCGCAATCTGACAACTCGGATTCGATTCCCGTTCAAGGGGATATTTTCCCCTGGAGTTCACATCAGTGCAGACTTAACTCTCCCCAAAAGTCCTTCGGATGAGACTATAAACCGAGGCGCACACGTTAAATCCTGTTCTGCTGTTCGTAAGAGTAGGCCATTGTGTGCCGGTGGAAAAGGATGACAAATTTTACAAAACCGCATACACACGGGGCTGGATGTAAAAAAAACAGCACATAAGTGCTTATTCCATTATCCTCGATATAAAAGTATAAATAAATAAATAGATAAGTAAATAAATAAATAAGCCAGATTTCAACCCCCAAATCTCTTTCTTCACAAACAGAGAGCATGTTATAAGCTATTTTTTCTGGTTATCAGTCTCACTATGAGTTTGTATAACATGTATGCTTCTCTCTCTCTCTCTCTCTCTCTCTCTCTCTCTCTCTCTCTCTCTCTCTCTCTCTCTCTCTCTTTGTCATTGTCATTGTCTCTCTCTCTCTCTTGGTTGTTTTTTCCCCTTCTTTTTGTTTGTTTGTTTGTTGTTGGTTGTTTTTTTGTGTGTTTTTTTTTTTGGGGGTGGTGGTGGTGGTATTTTTAGGGTTTTCTTTTGTTTGTTTCTTTGTTGTTGTATTTTTAGGTTTTCTTTTTTTTCTTTTTTAAAGGGTTATTTCCCTTTGTTTCTACTGCGTGAGAGCATAAGTATTGGGTTATTATTAAGACGTATCCCTACGGGCTGGGACTGGATGTAAAATAAAAAAAAGCACATGAGTGGTTATTCATTATCCTCGAAATAAAAAAAACTTGTCATTGTCAATGTCTCTCTCAATCAAGACCCACTTTTATCCAAATCTCTCTGTTTTCTCCCAAAAAACCGCAGTGGGTTTCACAGAGGAGGAGCAAACTCGCAAACACGAGCCCCTGATCTACAAGAAATATTGTGCCGCCAAAACCACAGCGGAAGCCAAGGCTCTCATTAGTACCATCCGCAACCGACAGATGGCACTGCACGTCCTGGAGGCCATGACATACCGGAAGTTGGTGGCGCTGCAACACAACTTGAAGGTGCGTGCCTGCGTGCGTGCGCATACAGGAAGTGAGGAAAGCTGTGAGCGAGTGGCCATGGTTGAAAAGTTGTTTGAATTGAAGTGGGGTGGTTTTGTGTGTGTGTGTGTGTGTGTGTGTGTGAAACGAAAGAGTAATTTTGAATTAGGGGTGTGTGGACTACTACTACTACTGCTACTGCTGCTGCTGCTGATGATGATTATGATGATTATGATAATAGATGGAATTTATATAGCGCTATATCTTGCATGTCAGCGCCTGGGCTTTATCACAGTTCTTGATTAAACCATTGACGGGGGGGGGGGGGGGGGGGGGGGGGGGGGGGGGAGCAACAACAGCAAAGTGAGAGGCTGTATGACCAGTGGCTTTCTTTCCCACTCATGGAATTCCACTTTACAGCTTAGTCTTAAGTGATCGACTATGACTCTCTGACTAGGAGGCTTGACTTGCACAGTCCTTATGTGCTGCAGCCCTGGAGGGCTGGTTGGCCTTTGGAGAACATCTCCAACGCTGACTGTCCTTATGCCCACTTGGCCTAAAGAGTGGGGATGTACTGTGGGCAAGGCATCTATCTCCACTATAATCAATTTTCTGCCCAATTTCTGAAACAGCAGCTGCCACCTCTGCTGTTTTGGAGGTCATCGTCGAACACGACAGACAAACATACATATCTTGCAAAAAGTGAGCTCAGAGATTGTGTAGCCGAATTTCAAGACCTCTTTGGTACATTCTGTTTAACACTGTCAAAATTAATGAGTATGTAGTCAAAGATAGCGAGCGATATTATTCTTCTGCCCTGGTTTGGTTCGATTGAATTGTGCTGCATTGTGTTATACCGTGCTATTGTTCAACACATTAAGTTAGCGTATGTGAAAGATCCCACATCTGACACTTGTTTTAGGGGGGTTGGATAGTTCAGTAGTCAGAGCACTCGCTTTCCCCAAGCTGATATTAAGCAGTTTTGAGCGTGCTTACCAACTGAATGGGTGACCGTTTGTGAACTTTAGCTTCAGTACAGTCCCCCAGTTCACCCAGCTGTCAATGGGTACCTGTCCTCTTTAGGGTCAGGGAAGGTAAAGCAGCGAGGGAGAGGAGATGGGCGCCGCCCTCATTATGCTGGCCCCTTGAGAAGCTGAGGTCTCTGATGCCTCGCTCCCCAATGACTGCATAGGTTATGGGACACCTTAGTAACAGAAGCAATATCAGCTTGCCATTTTGACACAGTGAACTTCAGTATATTATCATCTAAGAGGGTGAAAAAGTAGAAATCAAAACAGTTGAACGACTTTCCTTGTGTATTTTGAATTGTATGGTATATTTTGTTAACTATCTACTACACTGTTTTCTATTTTATTGTATTTTTGAATGGGATCTGTGTTTGTGTATGTGTGCGTGCGTGTGTGTTTTATTTATTCCGTGTGTATGCGGTTTTGTACATTTTGTCATCGGTTCCCACCGGAACATAATAACCTACTCTCACGAAAAGCGGAACAGGATTTAACGTGTGCGCAAGATGTTCTGCGTGCGTTCGCACACGGGGCCTCGGTTTATAGTCTCATCCGAAGGACTCCTGTGTGAGTGAATGCGTGTATATGTATGCGCTTGCGTGCCCGCGCGCGCGCGCTCGTGTGTGTGTGTTCTGTCATTGTTTTTCTGATTTCCTTTTCAACCATAAATCATTCTTTTTCTTTTAAAGATTTGGTAGTGTTTGGGGGTTTTTTTGGGGGTGGGGGTGGGTGGGAGTCAAACCTTCTATGAAATCTAAATCCATTGCTGTAGCTTAGATTAATGACTGACTTCATTAACTTTCTCCCTACCTAACCTGATCTCGTTTTCTCTCTTCTCTTTTTTTCCATGGCGGGTGGATTTCATACCACAACCCTGGCCTCCAATTTCCATCCACGTCACGGGCCTGCAAACAACAACGACAACAACGACAACAACAACGACGACAACAACAACAATAACAACGACAACAACAACAACAACGACAACAACAACGACGAAAACAACGACAACAACGACAACAACAATAACAACAACGACGACGACAACAACGATAACAACGAAAACAACAACGACGACAACGAAAACAACAACAACAACAACAACAACAACGACAAAAAAAACAACGACACCTAAAACAACAACAACAACAACAACGACAACAAAAACAACAACAACAACAACGACAACGAAAACAACAACAACAACGATAAAAACAACGAAAACAACAACGATAAAAACAACGAAAACAACAACAACAACGACAACAACAACAACATCAACAACATCATCATCAACAACAACAACGAAAACAACAACGACAACGACAACAACGAAAACAACAACAACGAAAACAACAACAACGACAACAACAAAAACAACAACAACAACAAAAACAACGACAACAACAACAACTAAAACAACAACTAAAACAACAACGAAAACAACAACAACGACAACAACGAAAACAACAACAACAACAAAAACAACGTAAACGAAAACAAAAACATCAACAACAACAACAACAACACTAACAGCTGGAGACAGAGCCGCCCCAGGAGAGGGAAGAGAAACCCAAAAAGACGGGCAGCAAATCCAAACACCTGGCCGGTTCCCCAGGACCTCCCGTCCCCAAGAAACCCCGCAAGGTCAAAGACCTGGCCTCCCTCTGCTCCTCCACCACCACCACCACTAACAGCACCACCGCCAACACTACCACCACCACCGCCAACACCACCGCCGCTGACACTATCCCCGGTGTTCCTTTAGTTCCTTTCTCTAATCCCTTCACTCACCTGTCTGGAAGCAGTGCCAGTACTGGCACTGTGGCTCTGCCTAGTCAGCATCATCAGCAGCAACAGCAGCAGCAACAGCAGCAGCAGCAGCAGCAACAGCAGCAGCAGCAGCAGCAGCAGCAGCAGGCGTCGCTGATGGGTCAAGGCCAGGGTCAAGGTCGAAACGTGGCTGTGTTTAGTTGGCCTTCGGACGGGAATTTGACCTTTGAGGAAGTGACGGAATCGGAAGTGTGACCGGAAGTGAGAGGGAGGAAGGGTAGCGGAAGTGGGGGTTTTGTGCGCGTGTTGTGAGTGTGTGTGTGTGTGTGGTATGTGTGTGTGTGTGTGGTGTGTGGGGAGAGATGAGAGAGAGAGAGAGAGAGAAGAGAGAGAGAGAGAGAGAGAGAGAGAGAGATGAGACGTGGCGGAAAGGATGTTGGTGACAGGTGTGAACAGAGGTTTGGGAAATTTATTTTTATTTTATTATTATTGTTTTAAAATCTTTTATATTTTATTCTTTTATATCGAGGGTAATGGAATAGCATTTATTGCTTTTTTACATGCAGTCCCCGTGTGTATACGGTTTTTGTAAATTCTGTCATCCGTTCCCACCGGCACACAATATCCTACTCTTAAGTGGAACAGGATTTAACGTGTGCGCAAGATGTTCCTTGCGTGCGTTCGCAACACGGGGCCTCGGTTTATAGTCTCATCCGAAGGACTTTTGGGGAAGAGTGGAGTTTGCACTGATGTTAACTCCAGGGGAAAATATCTCCTTGAACGGGAATCGAACCCGGGGTCGTCAGATTGCGAGCGAAATGACAGACCGTGCATCCCCGAAATCGAAATGCGGCTACCTTCATGGTAGAAACCAAAAAAAACAACAACCCCAAACCAAACGGTTGCATACGGAAAAACCTAACCAGTGTAACCCTCAAAGCTTTTAGCTGTGGAGCGAAAATAATTTTTTTAAAAAGAGATAGAAAGTGTGACCGAAAAGTGTATTACCAAAAAACCCCAAACCAAACCAAACCAAAAAGAGTGAGAGAAAAAGAAAGAAAAAGCGGATGATTGATAGAAAATATCAGAGAGAAAAGATTCAGAAGAAATAGATGGCCAAAAGAAAAAAGAAAGAAATGGCTGGTGGGGGGGGGGGGGGGGAGGGGGGGGGGGGAGAGGTAAGGATAGGAACGGGGAGAGATATTCAAAAGGAAGTAAGTAGTCGCCCCGCCGGAAGTGTGAGAGGAAATGACGTCAAGTGGAAGAAGACAGTAAAAAAAAGTTTTAAAAAGGAATGTTTGAGACCAAATAGCTGATAGAAGAAAGGAAACTAGGAGTGAAAATGGATTGAGTGAAAATATGAGGAGTGAAAATGAAATGGGAAGAATGCGAAACGAAAAACGAAACAAACACCCCCCCACCCCTCCCCCCCCCCCCCCCCCCCCCCCCCCCCCCCGCCCATTCCCCATCCCCCTAACCCCAAACAACAACAAAACCCCAACCAAACATAAAAAGCACACACCCACTCCCTCCCACGCTTCCGCCACCCCCCTTCCCCGAAAACCCCCCCAAACAAAACAGCCGTTAAAAACATAAGGGTGGGGGAAAAAAAGCAGAAAGAGTTTCTGTTTGAAAGTTGCACAAAATATAAAACTCAAACAAAGAAAATGATATTTATTCTTTCATTTCGATGATACTGAAATAATAAGCGCTCGTGTGCTTTTTTTTCTCTCTCTCTCTCATCCAGTCCTCGTTTGTGTGCAGTTTTGAAAATGTTGTCATCCGTTCCCACCGGAACACAATGGCCTACATATAAACTAGGAAGCGTGAAAAGATCCAAATAAAAAAAATTGAAAAGAATTCCCCCCACCCTCTTCCCCGGGAGAGAGAGAGAGAGATAAGAGAGAGAGAGAGAGGAAGAAGAGGAGAGAGAGAAGAGAGAGAGAGAATCGCCTGTGTGGTGTTGTGTTTATTATTTTTTTGTTTTTATTTTTTTTTTAAATCGAGGATAATAAAATAAATTTTGCTTTTTAATCTAGTCCTCGTGTGATGCGTTTTGAAAATTTCGTCATCTTTCCCACCGGCACACAATGGCCTACCTTACGAAAAGGGGCAGATTTAAAAATGCCAAAATGTTCCCCTGCTTCGCCACAGGGCCTCTTTAAGTCTCATCCAAGCTTTTCCAATGGAAAATCAGGAGAAAGACGAAAACATTTGAGAGAGAGGAAACATGGTGTGTGTTTTGGGGGGGTGGGTGGAGAGAAAAGGGAAAGAGAATCACGCGGTGTGTAGTGGGGGGAGGGGGGGAGGGAGGAAGAGAGAGAGAGAGAGAGAAGAGAGAGAGAGAGAGAGAGAAAGAGAGAGAGAAGAGAATCGCTCATGTATGTGTGAGAGAGAGAGGTAAAAATCGTGTGTGTGTGTGTGGTGGGGTGTGAAAGAGAGAGAGAGAGGGAGGAGAGAGAAATCACGCGGTGTGTATGTGTGTGAGAGAGAGAGGTAAAAATCATGAGTGTGTGTGTGAGGAGAAGGAGAGAGAGAGGAGAGAGAGAGAGAGAGAGAATCGCTCGTGTGTGTATGTGTGTGTGCGTGAGTGTGTGTGTGTGTGTGTGTGTGAGAGAGAGAGAGGAGAGAGAGAGAGGTAACACGAAAAGAAAGGAAAACGCAGAAAGGAAAATTGGAAAGAAAATGATCCAAAAAAAAAGGTACATCACTTGTCAGAACAAGCAAAGGAAAGAACCAAGTTTTAAACTTCAGCTTCCGAATATCATGCCCTTGATCTTAACTAGGAACCCAGTTTTCAAGAGATGAATTTAATCCCCATGGGTCTGTTTAGTTGAAATAGAATCTTCTTCTTCTTGTTCAGCTTCTCTAGGGGCCAGCATATTGAGGGCAGCAGCGCCCATCTCCTCTCCCTCGCTGCTTTACCTTCCCTGACCCTAAAGAGGGCAGGTACCCCTAGACCACCGATCCATTACCTTTGTGGTCGTAGGGAAGCGAGGCATCAGAGACCTCAACTTCTCTAGGTGCCAGCATATTGAGGGCAGCGCCCATCTCCTCTCCCTCGCTGCTTTACCTTCCCTGACCCTAAAGAGGGCAGGTACCCATTTACAGCTGAAGCAACAATGATAAGACAAAAGTACAGTGGAAAAGAAAAACAAATCAATGAGCTGAAGTACACGTAGGTGGTTTTTATGTTTTAGTGAAAGGTTAGAACTATTTTCTTTGAAACGTATTTTGATTGCATCTTTCGCAGGAAAAAAAATCAGTTTACATAAGACTGATGCTATAATTACGTTTATTTTGTATTTGCTCACTATTTTCTGCTTTACTATTGTGTTTAGGGTCAGGGAAGGTAAAGCAGCGAGGGAGAGGAGATGAGCGCTGCCCTCAATATGCTGGCCCTTTGAGAAGTTGAAGTCTCTGATGCCTCACTCCCCTACGACCTTATAGGTTATGGGACACCTTTACCTTTACCACTCTGTGTTGAATAGCAAGGTCAAATCTTTCTCACCAAATGTTGAGAGCGTTTCCAGAACATTTTTGTCGTGTAACTAGTTACTCTCAAATTCCAGGCATTAAAAATATTCTTTTCTACAATTTTTTAAATATTTCTTTTTGGATATCTTCCGCTTTTTTTTCTTATTGATATCATCCCCCCTCTTCCCTTGTTTCGGTAAACTTAGAGAGAAGAGGAATGTGTGATAAGAAAGAGAAGGAATAAAGAAGAGATTAAAAACTTACCCCATATATTCAACTTTGAGAGTTAAGTTTTTAAATTTTTTATTTTGAGATAGAGAGAGAGAGAGAGAGAGGAGAGAGAGAGAGAGAGAGAGAGAGAGAGAGAGAGAGAGAGAGAGAGAGCACACAAACACACACTTCGGATGAGACTATAAACCGAGGCCCCGTGTGCGAACGCACGCAGAACATCTTGCGCACACGTTAAATCCTGTCCCGATTTTCGTAAGAGAAGGCCATTGTGTGCCGGTGGGAACAAATGACAGAATGTTCAAAACCGCATACACACGGAGACTAGATGTAAAAAATAGCACATGAGTGCTTATTCCATTATCCTCAATATAAAAGAATAAATAATCATAAAAAAGAATACAACACACACACACACACACACACACACACACACACACACACACACACACACACACACACACACGTATAATACATTCACACACACGTACATTCACACACACACACACACACACACACACACACACACACACACACACACACACGTATATATACATTCACACACACGTACATTCACACACACACACACACACACACACACACACACACACACACACACACACACACAGCTGTCACCAAAATCGACAAACTGTAATTTCTTTTCACTTGCAGATGTTATAATAAGCCCAACGATTTGATAAGGTTATTGTCATATCAGTGACGAAACAATCGCCCGCTTATCAACTACTCCCCACTCCCCCCCCCCCCACCTCCTTAAAAAAAAGCAAAGTGCATTGTTCATTCAATACACACACACGCACGCACGCACATACACACACTCATACATGCACACACATACATGCACGGACGTATACACTCTCATACACACACTCACACACACACATGCACGCACACACACATACAGACACACACACGCGCGCGCGCGCACGCACACACACACACACACACACACACACACACACACACACACACACACACACACACACACACACACACACACACACGTAATCGTCTGATATCACTTTATGGTGGAAGGACTAAACTGAACTAACACAGGCACGCCCTCCATTCCTCACCCCCCTCCAACACTTTCTCTCTCTCTCTCTCCATCTCTCTCCCTCCCCCCCCCCTTCTCTCTCTCATAATTATATACATACATATGTACGTTCAAACACTCACATAGTCATTCTTACTCATTCTTCCCTCTTTATCCTGTCGTCTAATATCACTTGTGCAAAAATGTTAAACTGAACACACACAATCACACACACACGCACACACGCACGCACGCACACACACACACACACACACACACGCACACACACGCACACACACACGCGCACACACACACACGCACACACACACGCGCGCACACACACACAAATGTGGATCGGTGGTCTAGTGGTAACGCGCCTGTCTAGAAAGCGAAAAGTCCGGGTCGGAAGTGTGCGGTGGTTCGAATCCCATTTGGACCCAAAACTTTTTCCCCCATCCACTAGACCATGAGTGGTTGGCTGGGTGCTAGTCTTTTGGATGAGACGATAAACTGAGGTGCAATACTAATTTAAAAGAACCCACGGCAACAAGAGAGTTGTCCCTGGCAGAATTCTGTTTAAAAAAAGCTACTGATAGGAAAAAAGTACATATATGCAGACAGGAAAAATAAAAATAAATGGTTGGCGCTGCTCTTGTGGCGACGCGCTCTACCCCCCAGGGGTAAAGCAGACCAAATTTTCACGCAGATAAATCTGCTGTGACTTAAAGTGGTATTCAATACAATACAATACAATACAATGGCATCCTTCAGTCTCGGAAGACTATGGAGTTGCGCTCTAGGTGTTCTTCATTCTGGTACAGCGTCGGGTGTGGCTGGCCAGTCCCACACGGCAATGACAGACAGTGCCTATGGCAGAGAGAAGACACAGATGAAGTCTGACAATGCTGGTCTGTCTGTCTGTCTACCTGGGCTGCAGCCTTTCTTCTCGAAAGAATACAGCAGTACAATACAGTACAACTTAAAACCCAAATAAATGGAGCCAATTTTCTTGAATGGCTTAACTCTTTCAACTCCTACTACTACTATTACCACCGGCAGCCGGTTTATTCTCCGACAGATTTAGACTTGAAATCAGTCAGGCGTAGGGCTTACAACCAGCCAAGTCACCCATGGCAGCTTTCTTCTTACACGTTGCATAACACACTTTTCCCGTACAGTATAGTACACACCACGATACACGTTTTAGGCTGCACACCGGTATTAAAAAAATCACTCTTTTTTCCTTCTGTTTTTTATGTGACTCTTATATTCATACTGCACGTACTAATAAGGCATCCACAGAAATAAAAACCACTTTTTGTGAAAGACTAGCCTCTGACTCAAAACTCATGTGATTTTGAACAAATTTGGTCGGTTTGAATTTGTTTAATTTTTCAGAAAACACTGTACCCCCCTCAGTCCTTTGTTGTCTAGCTTCCTTACTGCACTATGCATGGTCAACGCTGTAGGAATACAAGCAATCCTCATTTGATGGTTATTTCCAACTTTCTCGTGACGACCTGGTATTGCTCTATGTCCTCAATCCCCCAAAACAAAGTGCACAGTCCATTTCTTCATGCTTAAAAAAAATCTGTGAAAACCACCAACATTTTTTTCCATTCCCACTCTAGACAAGATACTACATCACCCCCAAATTAATACCGGTGTGCAGCCTTTACACCCCAAAAGCCTTGTCAGGCTTGAGTGAACACGTGATGATCTGCTGACAGCCCTTGGGCCCCCTGACAAAGAAACAAAATGGTGTCCCCTCTGGAGGGGAAAAGAGAGCATGATACAGTTGAAGTATGATTGATTAACTTAATCTGGCTACATAAGTCTTTCTGGGGGCAAGGTGGGGGTGGGGTGGGGTGGGGGTTAGGGATGGTGGAGGTGTAGCAGGGATAGGCCTAGTGCTTAGAGCATTGAGCTCACATTCTGACAACCTGGGTTGATTCCCGTTCATGGGGGATATTTTCCACTGGAGTTAACACCAGTCTCCCCAAAAGTCCTTCAGATGAGACTATAAACCGAGGCCCTGTGTGTGAATGCACGCAGACCATAATAATAACAACAATAATAATAACAATAATAATAATAATAAAAATGTATGGAATTTATATAGGCCTGAATCTTGTAAAGCAACAAATCAAAGCGCTCAGATAACTTTTTTTTTTAAATCGAGGATAATGGAATAAGCACTCATGTGCTTTTTTACATCCAGTCCCCGTGTGTATGCGGTTTTGTAAATTCTGTCCTCTGTTCCCATGGGCACACAATGGCCTACTCTTTCGAAAGGCGGGACAGGATTTAACGTGTGCGCAAGATGTTCTGCATGCGTTCGCACACGGGGCCTCGGTTTATAGTCTCGTCCAAAGGACATCTTGCGCACACCTTAAATCCTGTTCCGCTTTTCGTAAGAGTAGGCAATTGTGTGCCCGTGGGAACAGATGACAGAGATTACAAAACCGCATACACACGGGGACTGGATGTGAAAAAAGCACATTAAGTGCTTATTCCATTATCCTCGATATAAAAAAATAAAAGAATATGTTGACCTGGGTTTGAACCTACAACCAGACGCCCCTGTTGAGGGTGATGTTTTGTTCTTGTTCTCTGGAGTTAACCTCGGTACTGACTCCTCTTTCTTTGAAAGTCCTGACCAGACAATAAACTGAGGGGTTTGTATGAGAAAGCACGCAGAATGTCTTGTGTAGGAATCAAAACCCGTTCTGCCTTTTTTGAAAAGTAGGCCATAACGTGTTGGTTGAGATTGATGACAAAATTGGAAACAAAACACAAACAAACCAAAAACTGGCATGCATACTGGTTTCGAGCATGGTTACCACTTGGATGGGTGACCGTTTGTACACGTTGGCTTCAGTGCAGTTCCCCAGTTCGCCCAGCTGTAAATGGGTTACCTGCCCTCTTGAGAGTCAGGGAAGGTATAAGCAAAGAGGGAGAGGAAATGGGCGCCGCCCTCGATATGCTGGCCCCTTGAGAAGTTGAGGTCTGACACCTCGCTCCCCTACAACCACATAGGTTATGGGACACCTTGACCTTTTTAGGTTGCAGCTATTAATTTTCAGCTATTAGGAGGTAAGGACTCTACTTCAGACTCAAGTGGATTACCATAGGTTTTGTGTCAGGGGGAAACGTATGATGGATCGTGTGGGTCTTTCTGACGAGTTTTAAGTGTAGACATGATCCACAGTGTATAATATAAGTACATACAGAAAAGACTATGTGTGATACTTTTCGCACTTCACACAAACATGGTGTATGTGTGTAAGAGAGATTTATTTATTTTATTTTTGCTTTTATTTTATTCTTTTATATCGAGGATACTGGAATAAGCACTTGTATGCTTTTTTTTTACATTCAGTCCTCATGTGTATGCAGATTTGTAAATTTTGTCATCTGTTCCCACCGGCACACAATGGCCTACTCTTACGAAGAGCGGAACAGGATTTCACGTGTGCGCAAGATGTTCTGCGTGCGTTTGCACACGGGGCCTCGGTTTATAGTCTCATCCGAAGGACTTTTGGGGAGAGTGGAGTCTGCACTCCAGAGGAAGATATCCCCTTGAACAGGGATCGAACCCGGGTCGTCAGATTTCGAGCGGAATGTTCTAATCACTAGGATATCCCATCCCCCCTGTGTGTGTGTGTGTGTGTGTGTGTGTGACTGTGTGTGTGTATGTGTGTGAGACTGAGTGAGTGTGTGTGTGTGCATGCCTGCACGCATGCACGCTCATGCATGCGCAGACATTTACGTTTGAATTATGTGTTTTCATAAATGTGACAAACAGCCACAACTTCAAAACATTTATTCTAGTAATTTCTACATCACCAGCGAAACGTATAATGTTTGATCAATGACTAAGCGTTTTTTTTTTGTTTAGGTAAAAGATAAAAAGAGGTCAGAGAGAGAGAGAGAGAGAGGGCAAATAGACTTGTTGATTTTGTACTATGTAAGTGCAAAATGAGAGGAATGCTTGAAGGCTGTGTGTGTGGTGTGTGTGTGTGTGTGTGAGAGAGAGAAGAGAGAGAGAGAGAGAGAGAGAGAGGAGAGAGAGAGAGAGAGAGTGGGGGAGGGGGGAGGGGTGGAGGTGTGCTGGG
>CM054165.1:34022187-34024687 GCA_028751875.1 Rapana venosa
ACACACAAACTAAAATTCCAAACAGAAAAAAAAAAAATGGGGAAAAACTTTTTGGATAAAAAGAGGAAGGACGAAAGGAAGAATCAAAAGAAGTCTGAGGGGAATGGGGGAAGAGAGAGAGGGGGGGGAAGAGAAGAAGTAGGGGGGAGGAAAATGAAGGGGGAAGGGGAAAAAAGATAAAGGGGGATGATAAAAGGTGAAAAGGGGGTTGGAAGGATGAGCGTTTGGGGAAAGGGGGGAGGGGAGAGGGGAAAAGAGGGGGGAGGAAAGGGGGAGAAAGGGGGGGGGAGAAAAAAGGGAGGGAGAAAAGGGGAAAAGGGGGGAGGAGAGAGAAGGGAAGAGAGATGGAGAGAGAGAGAGAGAGGGGAGAGAGAGAGAAAATGGAGGGGGAGGAGAGAGAGGGGGAGGGGGGGGGGAGAGGGAGAGAGAGAGAAAAGAAAAAAGGGGGAAAAGGAGGGGGATGAAAAGAGAAAGCGGAAGGGGGGAAGGAGGGAGAGATGGGGGAGAGAGAAGAAGAGGGGGGGGAGGGAAAAGGGAGGGGGATAGAGGAGAGAGGGAGGCAGGGGGGGGAGAGAGAGAGAGAGAGAGAGAGAGAGGAGAGAGTGAGAGAGAGAGAAAAGAGAAGAGAGAGGAGAGAGAGAAGAGATAGAATGCGAATGTGAAAGTTTTATTCATTATAGGCCTTGGCCCCTCATGAAGGGGGTGTGTGTATATAATCAACATTCCAAAACATGTTGCATAGGAAACATTTATGAACAGAAGATAAATACCTCAAGTACAGATAGTATTTCTAAATTTAAAAGCTTTATACAAATAAATTGCTAGTCGCTTATTAATGCGTTCGTTAGTAGATGACATAAGTATACAAAGTCTAAACATGGAAGGACAGCTCACATATTTTGCGGTATCAACTGAGTTCTAAGATCATTTAACATAGGACAACATAATACAAAATGAACTTCGGTATCGACAGAAAGAGATAGAGAGATAGAGAGAGACAGAGAGAGAGACAGACAAAGACAGAGAGAGACAGGGAGAGAGACAGAGAGACAGAGAGACAGAGAGCGAGAGACAGAGACAGCGAGCGAGAGAGAGACAGACAGAGACAGAGAGAGAATAATATTCGCTGAGTCAGCGGGGATTCATTACCAGCACAAAGACACTGACAATTTGATGACTTAGAAGGAATTCTTGATACTGATGAGTCATTCTCAATAAACACACACACACACACACGCACGCACGCACGCACTCAAACACGCACGAATACGCACGCTAACGCATGAACATACTCACACACGCGTGCACACACACACGCACACGCACAAGCATGCACGCACGTAAGAACATACACACACGCATGCATGCATGCACGCACGCACTCACACACATACGCACGCACGCTTACAAGGACACATGCACTCACGCACGCATGCACACAAAATATATACACACATACATACATAATACTACTACTACATACACACACATACATACATACACCCCACATGCACGCGCTCACACACACAACACACACAAAAAAAAATATTTTATATAATATATATTTATATATTTTATATATTTTATTTAATATATATAATATCATACAAAACATTACATACATACATACACACACACACACAATCACACATGCACACACACAATCACACACACCATCTGTTACTCATCTCACGCTGAGACGGAAATAGGACAAGGGGACTGGTTTGGAAGTAACTGTGTAGATCGATAAACCTAGCTAGAAAAATGACTGTATATGGCACACAAAAAAACATCAAAAGAAGAAGAATTGATGAATGATGGTGAGAACAGTAAGGAAAGAGAAAGAAAGAAAGACAATAATAATAATAATAATAATAATAAAGAAGAAGAAGAAGGAAGAAGAGAATTAAAAGAATTTATATAGCGCTGTATCTTGCAGAGGACAAATCAAAGCGCTTACAATAACAGAGAAAGAAAGACAATAACAGAGAAAGAAAGACAATACCAGAGAAAATGACAATAACAGGAAAGCAAGAAAGACAATAAAAAGGACAGAAAGACAATAACAGAGAAGCAAGAAAGACAATAACAGAGAAAGAAAGACAATAACAGAGAAAGCAAGAAAGACCAAAAACAGAGACAGAAAGACAAAACAGAGACTGAAAGACAATAACAGAGAAGAAAGACAATAAAAGAAAGAAAAGAATAACAGAGAAAGAAAGGGCAATAACAAGAAAGAAAGAAAGACAATAACCGGAGAAAGAAAGACAATAAAAAAGAGAAAGAAAGACAATAACAGAGAAAGAAAGACAATAACAGAAAGAAAGAGAATAACAACAGAGAAAGGAAGACAATAACGAACAGAAGACAATAACAGAGAAAGAAACACAATAACAGACAGACAATAACAAGAAAGAAAGACAATAACAGAGACAGAAAAACAATAACAGAGACAGAAAAACAATAACAGAGAAAGAAAAAAGACAACAAAAGAAGACAA
>CM054165.1:34029687-34034687 GCA_028751875.1 Rapana venosa
AGGGATACATCTTAATAATAATCCAATACTTATACCCTCACACAGTAGAAACAAAGGTAAATAACCCTTTACCCCCCAAGAAAAACAACAACAAACCAACAACCCACAACAACAACAAAAAAACAACAAAAAATAAAAGAAATCCCTAAAAACACCACCCAACACCCCCCCCCCCCCCCAAAAAAAAAACACCACAAAACAAAACAAACAACAACAACAACAACAAAACAACCAAAAAAGCCAAAACAAACAAAAGAAAAAGAGAAAATAAACCAACACAAAGAAAAAAAGGAAAAAAAGAGAAAAACAAACAACAACAAAACCAAGAAAAAAACACCCAACAAAACTTATAAAGTCATAAATATAAACATCTACACATTGTAAAATGGCACACATAGTTGAGAGAGAGAGAGAGAGAGAGAGAGAGAGAGAGAGAGAGAGAGAGAGAGAGAGAGAGAGAGAGAGATTTTTCGTGTGATTGTGTATAATATGTGTGTGACCTTTGTATGTCTCGCAGGTGGTTTGGGGGCAAAGTTGGTTTTACTGACTGTCGAAGATTATTGCTTGCGAGTATAATATAATACAATACATTCACAGGGGACGGGATGGCTCAGTGGTCAGAGCACTCGCTTTTCCCCCAGCTAAGGTTAAGCAGCGTCGAGCGTGGTTACCACTTGGATGGGTGACCGTTTGCGCGCCTTGGCTTCAGTACAGTCCCCCCAGTTCACCCAGCTGTAAAATGGGTACCTGCCCTCTTTTAGGGTCAAGGAAGGTAAAGAAGCGAGGGAGAGGAGATGGGCGCCGCTGCCCTCAACATACTGGCCCCTAGAGAAGTTGAGGTCTCTGAGGCCTCGCTTCCCTACGACCACATAGGTTATGGGACACCTTTACTATCACCTCACCTTGGATGCTTTTATTCTGCTGTGTGTGTGTGTGTGTGTGTGTGTGTGTGTGTGTGTGTGCGTGCGTGCGTGCTTGTATGCGTGCGTCTTGTATGCATTATTTCTCTGTTTCTGGTCAGTCAATCTGGAATGACCTCCCTCTCTCCCTTCGCCAAAAGCCTTCTTATGACGCTTTTAAATCCGGCCTCAAGACACATTTATTTCAAACCTAAGATTCTCCCCTCTTGTTCCACTTCATTTTTGTCCTGCCCTCAACAGCCAAAACCCCATCACCCTGCCGAGTGTACAACCTTTATGTGTGTGCGTGCGAGCGTGTGTGTATACATTTGAATTTGTAAAAAAAAAAACAACACCCCCCACCCCCAAAAACCCCCACCCACTATTAATTGTAACTGGCTGCATGTGAATGAGTAGGATGAATAAAAGCGCTTTGATTTGTTGTTTTTTTGCAAGATATAGCGCTATATAAATTCCATGCATTATTATTATTATCATTATTATATTATGATTATGATTATTATTATTATTTTGTAATGTTATATTCATACCAAGAGCAAGCTTTCAGCTTAGGTTGTTTTCTCCATTAAACGACAAACAAAATCTGCTGAAGACAGTGTATAGCTGCCTATATGGCGAGATACCCTAAAACAGTCCTACACACAAACTTCTCACATCCAGTGTGTTACTTTTCAATCTCACAACAGTGATTCCCAGGTGGAATGAGGCAGACAGACAGACAGACAGATAGACAGACAGAGTGCATGTTCTAGGTGATAGACCCCCTAGGGTGTTAAGCTGGGGAACGCCCAATAAGAACACACAAGAGCAACAAGAGGGTTTTCAAGAGCAACAAACCTGCTTTATCAGAAAGCAGAAGAAGGGTTGGGGAGAGGGGGAAAGGCAGATTAAAAAAAACACGGTAATTTATGGCCAAAATGTCGACAGAGCGTTTTACTCAGCAAAAGCTGAATTGACAGCCGGTTGTTTGAAAAGGAGGAAGCTGGTTAGCAAAACCTTCAGTGCTGCCCTCAACAAACGTGTCTACTAGACTTTAGGAGGACAAGTGAAGGTGAAGAAGCAAGGTGATCAGGAAATATTATATGACAGGAGATCGTTAAATTCAGTTGTCAGCAACTGTCAACGTTCAATAGAAGAAAAAGACATTTGGACAAAGTATGCAATACATGCACACGAAAGGTAGACAGACAGACTGTTCCGCTTTTCGTAAGAGTAGGCCACTGTGTGCCGGTGGGAACAGATGACAGAATTTACAAAACCGCATACACACGGGGACTGGTTGTTAAAAAGCAATAAGTGTTTATTCCCATTATCCTCGATATAGAAGAATAAAATAAAAATAAAAAATAAAAATAAAAAAAATAAACAGAAGGGCAGAAAGAACAGATAGAGAAGCAGACGAACATAGACACAAACTAAGCACTTTTTTTCCAAAGTTGACACACGCGGTCTTTGTCATTACAGAATCCGGACAGACAAGTCAATATATGTGCCATTTGCATATAAAGCCGCGCCCCACAATTTTCAAAAGCCATTTTTACCAGAACCCACCCCCCCCCCCCCACTCCCTCCCCTCCCCACCACACCCCCGACCGCACCCTCCTCCCATGCCCCCCCAAACCCCCTACTCCTCCTCCCTACCCCCCCCACCCCCTCCCATACACACACCTTTTTTAATTTTTAAAAATTGTGTCTGTGTGTGTGTGTATGTGTGTGTACTGTAGTTGTGGCTTGCAACTTGCCTGTATGTTGGCAAATGTTCAACCTTGGTTTTTCTGTAGAGAAGATCAGCCAGACAGAGAGAGAGAGAGAGAGAGAGAGAGAGAGAGAGAGAGAGAGAGAGAGAGAGAGGGAGAGAGAGAGAGAGACAGAGAGAGACAGAGAGAGGAGAGAGAGAGAGAGAGAGAGAGAGAGAGAGAGAGAGAGAGAGAGAGTCGCGACACGAGTGATTTACAAGTGTAAAGGAATTAGTGGGGACGGGATAGCTCAGTGGTCGGAGCACTCGCTTTCCCCTAGCCAAGTTAAGCAGCGTCGAGCGTGGTTACCAGTTGGATGGGTGACCGTTTGCGCGCCTTGGCTTCAGTACAGTTCCCCCAGTTCACCCAGCTGTAAATGGGTACCTGCCCTCTTTAGGGTCAGGGAAGGTAAAGCAGCGAGGGAGAGGAGATGGGCGCCGCCCTCAATATGCTGGCCCTAGAGAAGTGAGGTCTCTGACGCCTCGCTCCCCTACGACCTTATAGGTTATGGGACACCTTTACCTTTACCTTACCTTTTTTTGTGGGGGTGGTGGCAGGAGAACTTTTTTTTTGTATGCAGGTGTATGTGTGTGCGTGTGTGTGTGTGTGTGGGAAGGGGGTAGGAGAGGGAGGAGGGGTGTGAGGGTGTGAGGAGGTTGGGGTTGGAGGGTGGAAGAGGGAGTGGTTTCCCTTATGTGGTAAGGTTGAAATGAAAAGGAGGGAGGGAGGAAGAGAGAGAGAGAGAGAGAGAGAGAGAGAGAGAGAGAGAGAGAGAGAGAGAGAGAGAGACCCAGAGAGAGAGAGAGACTCAGAGAGAAGGAGAGAGAGGGAGAGAGAGAGAGAGAGAGAGAGAGAAGAGAGAGAGAGAGAGAGAGAGAGAGAGAGAGAGAGAGACTCAGAGAGAGAGAAGAGAGAGAGAGAGAGAGTTTATTCTTTTATATCGAGGATAATAATGGAATAAGGATCCATGCTTTTCTTTATATGCAATCCTCTTATGTTTACAGTTTTGTAAATGTTGTCATCCGTTCCCGTTTTTTTAATTTAATTTAATTTTATTTTATTCTTTTATATCGAGGATAATGGATTAAGTACTTATGTGGGTTTTTTTTACATCCAGTCCACGTGTGTATGCGTTTTTTGTAAATTCTGTCATCCGTCCCCCACCGACACACAATGGCCTACTCGATTTTTAATCTATTTGAATTGCTGGCCCCTTGAGAAGTGAGGTCTCTGACGCTTCACTCCCCTATGACCTTACAGGTTATGGGACACCTTTTACCTTATCTTTAAATGAGTACCTGCCCTCTTTAGGGTCAGGGAAGGTAAAGCAGCAAGGGAGAGGAAATGGGCACCGCCCTCAATATGATGGCTCCTTGAGAAGTGAGGTCTCTGACGCCTCGCTCCCCTACGACCTTACAGGTTATGGGACACCTTTACCTTACCTTTAAATGAGTACCTGCCCTCTTTAGGGTCAGGGAAGGTAAAGCAGCAAGGGAGAGGAAATGGGCACCGCCCTCAATATGCTGGCCCCTGGAGAAGCTGAGGTCTCTGATGCCTCGCTCCCCTACGTATGTAATGTATGTTAGTCCGTCGTTTTCGACGATGACCTCCAAAACAGCAGAGGAGGCAGCTGCTGTTTCGGAAACTGGGCAGAAATTTGATTATAGTGGAGATGCCTTGCCCACAGTAGTTGTTGTTGTGCGTTCCCCAGCTTTACACCCTGAGGGTCCCCCAGAACATGCACTCTGACTCACTCATCCCACCTGGGAATCACTGTGAGATAGGAAGTGCACACTGGATGAGAAGTTTGCGTGTATGACTCTTTTTCAAGCACCTCGCCATATAGGCAGCCATACTCCGACTTCAGAGGATTTTTTTCTCCTTTAACAAAGGAGAGTGCCGGTTGTTATGTTAAGAGCTTGTCATGGCTGAAGGCAATCTCAACACAACATTTTACAACATAACAACGCTTTAATGTAGGCCTTGGCAATTAGCTGACATCAATAATAACTGACACAGCTTTTGGCCTGGGCCATTTGCCCACAGTACATCCTCACTCTCTCGGCCAAGTGGGCATAAGGACAGTCAGCGTTGGAGATGTTCTCCAAAGGCCAACCAGCCCCCAGGGCTGCAGCCCATAAGGACTGTGCAAGTCAAGCCTCCTAGTTTGAGAGTCATAGTCGATCACTAAAGACAAAGATGTAAAGTGGAATTCCATGAGTGGGAAAGAAGGCCACTGGTCATACAGCCTCTCACTTTACTGTTGTTGCCCCCAGCGTCAATGGTCAATGGCCTACGACCGCATAGGTTATGGGACACCTTCACCTTTTGCTCTCCCCTACCA
>CM054165.1:34039687-34049687 GCA_028751875.1 Rapana venosa
ATTATTATTATTATTATGTGTGTGTGTGTGTGTGTGTGTGTGTGTGTGTGTGTGTGTGTGTGTAAGTGGTGTGTGTGTGTGTGTTGTGTGTGTGTGTGTGTGTGTGTGTGTGTGTGTGTGTGTGTGTGTGTGTGTGTGTTTGTGTGTAAGTGTGTGTGTATTGGGGGGTGGGTGGGTGGGGGGGGAAGGGGGGGAGGGGGATATGTGAGTGTGTGCTTGTGTGTGTGTGTGTGTGTGTGTTGGGGGGGGGAGGGAAGGGGGATCGTGTCTGTGTGTGTGTGAATGTGTGTGTGAATGTGTGTGTGTGTGAATAATGTGAATGTATGTGTGTGAATGTGTGTGTGTGTGTTGTGGGGGTGGGGGGAGGGGAGGGGTATCGTGTGAGTGTGTGTGTTTGTGTGTGAGTGTTAGTGTAAGTGTGTATGTGTGTGTGTTTTGTGTGTGAGTGTGTGGGGAGGGGGAGGGATCGTGTGTGTGTGTGTGTGTGTGTGTGTGTGTGTGTGTGTGTTGTGTGTGTGTGTGTGTGTTGTGTGTGTGTGTTGTGTTAGTGTGTCGGTGTGTGTGTGTGTGTTGTGTTAGTGAGTGTGTGTGTTAGTGAGTGTGTTAGTGTAAGTGTTTGTGTGTGAGGTGTGTGTGTGTGGGGGGGGGGGGGGGGGGGGGGGGCGGGGCGGGGATCGTGTGTGTGTGAATGTGTGTGTATGTATGTGTTAGTGATGTGTTTATGTGTAAGTGTGTGTGTGTATGTGTGTGTGTGAGGGGATCGTGTGTGTGTTGTGTGTATGTGAGTGAGTGTGTATGTTTTAAGTGTGCATGTGTGTGTGAGTGTGTGTGTTTTTGCGGGGGGGATCATGTTTGTGTGTTAGTGTGTGTGTGTGTTGTGTGTATGTGAGTGAGTGTGTGTGAGTGTGTGTGTGTTATTGTGTGTCAATGTGTTTGACATTGTATGTGTGTTTTTTGGGGGGAGGGGGAGGGGAAGAAAGAGAAAGACAGACAGACAGACAGACAGACAGACAGGCATACACGCACGCGCACACACACACCTACACACAAATTCACACAAAGAGAGAGACAGAGACAGAGAGAGAGAAGCGTGTGTAAATTATTCATAGATCTTTCAAAGCCTTTGCTTTCCCGTCAGAAAATGAAAAGCTATACCTGCATCAATAGGTTGATACCAAAACAACAACAACAACCCCTCAAAAAGATGCGTGCATCAGAATGAGAAATATCTACCTCCCTGAAGTCGGAATACGGCTACCTTAATGATGAGCAAACTGCCGCATAGCTATAGTAAACCTTGAATCTCTATCTGAGCAATAACAACCAAAAATAATAAAATCGACAATTTGAGAGATTTCAGTACCTTTCCTTCTTGTGTATGCTTTTAGAGATATTAAAAGGTAAAGGTGTACGTCCCATAACCTATAAGGTCGTAGGGGAGCGAGGCATCAGAGACCTCAGCTTCTCCAGGGGCCAGCATATTGAGGGCGGCGGCGCCCATCTCCTCTCCCTCGCTGCTTTCTTTACCTTCCCTGACCCTAAAAGAAGGCAGGCAGTCATTGACAGCTGGGTGAACTGGGGGACTGTACTGAAGCCAAGGCGCACGAACAGTCCCTTGGTAACCACGCTCTTAATCTAAGCTTGGGGGAAAGCGAAGAGAGCTCTGACCACTGAGCTATATCATGTTTCCGTGTGTATAAAAAGGTAAAGGTAAAGGAGTCCCATAACCTATAAGGTCGTAGGGGAGCGAGGCGTCAGAGACCTCACTTCTCTAGGGCCAGCATATTGAGGGCGGCGCCCATCTCCTCTCCCTCGCTGCTTTACCTTCCCTGACCCTAAAGAGGGCAGGTACCCATTTACAGCTGGGTGAACTGGGGGAACTGTGCTGAAGCCAAGGCGCGCAAACGGTCACCCATCCAACTGGTAACCACGCTCGATGCTGCTTAACTTTAGCTGGGGGGAAAGCGAAGTGCTCTGACCACTGAGCTATCCCGTCCCCTCCTATGTGTATACTGGTTTTCTAAAAGCAAGCATTAACTGTCAATTTAGCGCGGGCATCGGTGTGTGACTTATTGGTGTGACGGTCAAGTGTGAATCATTTCTCTCTCTCACTCTCTCTCTCTCTCTCTCTCCTCTCTCTCTCTCTCCTCTCTCTCTCTCTCTCTCTCTCTCCTCTCTCTCTCTCTCTTCTCTCTCTGTGCGTGTGTGACTTAATGGCCCGTGGTATGGGGGGCATCTGGTGAAACCGGAGTCTTTGTGAGAATGTGTTGGGTTCTTTTTTGGTGGGGAACTGGATTTGATGGGTATAAAATCTGTACGTTTCATTTCATTTCGGGTTGGTTTACGACCCTTCTGACCACAGAAAGGTTCATCGGTGGTCGATAATGGGTGGCCGATAATGGGTGGTCGATAATGGGTGGTCGACAATGGGTGGTCGATAATCGGTGGTCGATTATCGGTGGTCGATAATCCGTAATCGTAGCTATTAATGAATCGGTGGTCTAGAGGTAACGCGCCTGTCTAGAAAGCGAAAAGTCCGGGTAGGAAGTGTACGGTGGTTCGTATCCCGTTTGGGCCCGAAACTTTTCCCCCCATCCATTAGATCATGAATGGTGGTCTGGGCGCTAGTCTTTCGGATGAGACGAGAAACCGAGGTCCCGTGTGTTACACATAATTATTTAGCGCACGTAAAAGAACCCACGGCAACAAGAGAGTTGTCCCTGGCAAAATTATGTAAGAAAAAAGTCACTCTGATCGGGAAACAAATACAGTTGCAGATAGGAAAAAGAAAAAAAAGGGTGGCGCTGCTCTTGTGGCGACGCGCTTTCCCTGAGGAGAGAGAGCAGCCCGAATTTCATGGAAGCAAATCTGCCGTGACTTAAAGTGGTATGAAATGAAATGAAATCAGGGCTGTCACCTCAAAAAAAATCTGGTGGTTTTTTTTGTGTGCTTTGGGATTATAATTATATAATGACTTCAAGAAGAGGAGTCATGATATATAATACGAGATAGCACAAACAAGTAGGATAGAGTCAAGAGAAAGTAAATAAAATTATATCACACTACCAATGAGAGATAAAACGGAAAATTAAAAGAAAGAGCATAACAACTAAACTAGACTTAACATAAGGTACCTGACGAACGCACGAGACGGGGACGCGATAGCTCAGTGGTCAGAGCACTGGCTTTTCCCCCCAGCTAAAGTTAAGCAGCATCGAGCGTGGTTACCACTTGGATGGGTGACCGCTTGCGCGCCTTGGCTTCAGTACAATCCCCCCAGTTCACCCAGCTGTCAATGGGTACCTGCCCTCTTTAGGGACAGGGAAGGTAAAGCAGCGAGGGAGAGGAAGGGCGTACCTCAATTACTGGCCCTGGGAAAAGTTTTTGGGGGCTCTGACGCCTCCCCCCTTCGTAACAAGGTTTAGGAAAAAGGTGCGCTCCCCTTTGTGGCGACGTCTCCCCGGGGAGAGACAGCCCCAATTCCACCGGAAAAAATCTGTGACTTAAATCGTATGAAAAAATAAAAAAAAAGAAAGAAAAAAAAAGGACCCCTTTCCTTTTACCTTAAGAACGCACAGAGAACATCTCGCGCAAAAATTATGCCAAAAACCCTTGCGCATTTCGGAAGGTGGCCATTGCGTGTGGTCGGAAGGGAGACAAATTTTAAAACAAAAAAAAAAGACACGCACGTGGACAGGTGTCATGCCTAGACAACTCCCCAAAGGGGGGAAGTGTCGGGGCGCCTTAATGGGGGGTGCGATCGGCACATGTCACCTTTTGTGACCCTTTTTTATTTTTTTTTTATTTTTTTTTATTTTATTTTCTATTCCTTTTATCGAGGTAAGAAATAAGCGCTTTTTTTTGCTGCTTTTTTTTTTAAACATCCGTCCCCGTTTTTGTTGCTTTTTTGTAAATTTTTGTCATCTTTTTCCCACCGGACGCAATGGCCTACTCTTACAAAAAAAGGGGAAAACGTTTTTTAACGGTGCTGAAGATGTTTTGCGGCGGAGTTCACTAGGAAAAAGCGCAAAAAACAACAACAAAACAAACGCACAGCCCACCAAAAACCCAAAAAAAAAACAACCACCAACACCCCAAAACAACAACCCAAAAACAACCCAAACACCAAAAAAAAAACGACAACAACAAAACACCAACACCACAAAAAAACACCAAAAAAGTCACCCGGCAACAACAAACGACAACAAAAGCAACAATCCCCCCCGCCCCGTTCCCCCCCCCACCTCAGATAAAAAAAAAAAAGAAAAAAGAAAGAATCAAAGCAACAAAAATTCCAACGAAAAAACCCCAAAACAGACCCCCCCAAAAAAAAAAACAAAAAACAAACAAACCAACCCCAAAATTTAAATAAAAAACACACACAACCGCGCGCGGCACACACACACACACACACACACACACCACAAACCCGAAACAAAAACAACCCTCTCTCTCCCCCCCCCCCAAACCCAAAAAAAACAAAACTAACCCCCCACCCCCCACCCCCCTTCCCCTAAAAACCAAAAAAAAAAAAAACAAAACCCAAAAAAAAACAAAAAAAAAAAACCTACAGCCCCCCCCCCCCCCAAACAAACAAACAAAAAAACAACAATAAACCACAAACAAACAAACCCCCAAAATTCTACCAAACCCACCCCACCCCCAAACATTCGTAGCAGAACTCGGCGTAAAGTCCTCATTTTTTTAAAAAGACCAAAGTAAAAGCAGACGACACACTGGGAAACCCGCGAACATTTAGCGCCATTTAACACTCGGACCGCTCTCATGTAACCCTCCTGCTTGTAAATGCCACATGCAATTATTATTGTGTTCCCACGAGGCGTTCCACGTGGCTCCCGTGCGTTCGCACCGGGGCCTCGGCTTATCTCACCGAAGGACTTTTTGGGAGAGTGGAGGAGGGTCGCCCCGGATGTTCACCCAGGGGGAAATATCCCCCTTTAAAACGGGAAACGAACCCGGGTCGGAGATTTTCGACGAAAGTTCTAACCACTAGGCTAGCCCGTCCCCTTTTTCATTTCAAGAACCCTCGCCCCCCCACCCCCCAAAAAGGTGTACATGAATTTTTTTTATAACAAAAACCACAAAACTTGCGGATGTGGGCGTGTGGAAAATACTCGCAAACACAAGATAATTTCATTCCAAAATAAAAAGCACAAAATTGATGGACATGAAAAAAAAAATGAAAAAAAGAAACAAGACAGACCATTACTTTTGGTATGAAATGAAATCTGAGCGCTTTGATTTGTTGCTTTACAAGATTTAGCGCTATATAAATTCCATACATTATTATTATTATTATTATTTTACAATACAGGAAAGCTACCACGATAACTCTAAACAAAGATATCAATCACCCAAGATACGAACCCAGCCCTCTGCTACCTACCCCCCACCCCCCCTTCAACGCCTCTAACCCCCTATGCCCCCCCCCCCCCACCACACCCCTCCACCCCCTGCCACCCTCCCTTCCCCTCCACCCCCCTCCCCTTACCACGCCCCCCATTCCCTCCCCAAACCCTCTTCCCTCCTCACTGCAAACCGGAAATCGGGCTCCCAGCAAAATTTTCTGTGACTGTTTGGTGATGGAGACAAAGTAGGGACGGGCCATTTGGGAAGCATGCAAAGGTGAAGAGGTTAGAGGGCGGTGGGGGTGGGGTGGTTGGGAGTGGGGGTGGGAGGGTTGTTTGATGGTGATGGTGGTTGTTTGGTTGGTTTGGTTTTTTTAAACACCATAATGCTGACATTCCGACGAGATGATATATTTCTGCTCTGTAGTCAAAAGAGTATTATGTTTGAACTGTTGTGCAACTTTTGTTGTTATTGTTCTTGTTGTTCTTGTTCTTTTGAAGAAAGGTGAAGAAGAAGAAGAATTGCAAAGAAAAAGAAGAAGAAGTAGAAAAAGAAGAAGAAATTGCCCAAGAAGAATTGCGAAGAAAAAGAAGAAGAGAATTGCGAAGAAGAAAAAGAAGAAGAATTGCGAAGTAGAAGAAAAAGAAGAAGAAGAAAAAGAAGAAGAATTGCGAAGTAGAAGAAAAAAGAAGAAGAAGAAGAAGAAGAAGAATTGCGAAGAAAAAGAAGAAAAAGAAGAACTGCGAAGAAGAAAAAGAAGACGAAGAATTGCGAAAAAAGAAGACGAATTGCGAAGAAAAAGAAGACGACGAAGAAGAATTGCAAAGAAGAAAAAGAAGAAGAAAGAAGAAGAAGAAGAAGAGAAGAAGAAGAAGAAGAAGAAGAAGAATTGCAAAGAAAGAGAAGAAGAAGAAAAAAAAAGACGAATTGCGAAGAAGAAGAAGAAGAAGAAGAACAAGAACAAGAACAAGAATTGCGAATAAGAAGAAGAAGAATTGTGAAGAAGAAGAAGAATTGCGAAGAAGAAAAAGAAGAAGGAGAAAAATTGCAAAGAAAAAGAAGAAGAAGAAGAATTGCGAAGAAGAAGGAGGAGGAGGAGGAGAAGAAGAAGAAGGAGAAGAAGAAGGAGAAGGAGAAGAGGAAGAATTGCGAAGAAGAAAAAGAAGAATTGCGAAGAAGAAAAAGAAGACGACGAACAACAAGAACAAGAACTACCTCACTTCCTAAGGTACCCGTACTCCCAACTTCAGAGAAAAATCAACCTGTTTTTTGTAACATCGTTATCACCAGACCATGTCAAAATCTTAAATCTATTTATTTATTTATTTATTTATAACACCACTTAAAGTCACGAGATTTCTCTGCGTGAAATTCGGGCTACATCTCCCAGGGGAGAGCGCGCGTCGCCACAAGAGCAGCGCCACCTTTTTTTTTGGGGGGGGGGGGGGGGGGGGGGGGGGGGGGGGGGGGGGGGGGGGGGGGGGGGGGGGGGGGGGGGGTCTGTATTTATTTCCCTATCGGTGTGACTTTTTTCTAAGAGGTTTTGCCAGGGACAACTCTCTTGTTGCCGTGGGTTCTTTTACGAGCGATGGAATAATTTTGAGTAACACACGGGACCTCGGTTTTTCGTCTCATACGAAAGACTAGCGCCCAGACCACCACTCATGGTCTAATGGATGTGGGAAAAGTTTCGGGTCCAAACGGGATACGAACCACCGCACACTTCCGACCCGGACTTTTTGCTTTCTAGACAGACGCGTTACCTCTAGACCACCGATCCACGCGTTACCTCTACCCCCCCCCCCCCCCCTCTCTCTCCCTCTTTCTCTCTCCCTCTCCTCCTCCCTCTCTCCACCCCTCTCTCTCCCCTCTCCTCCCCCTCTCCCCTCTCCCCCCTCCCCTTCCTCCCCTCTCTCCTTCCCTCCCTCCCCCCCTCCCCTCTTTTCCCCCCCCCCCTCCTCCTACCCCCCCCCCCTCCCTCTCTCTCCTCCCCTTCTCTCTCCTCTCTCTCTCCTCTCCACCCCCCTCCCTCTTCCACCCCCCCCCTCCATCCTCCCCAAAAAAATACCCTCCCCCGGGCGGGAAGGGAACCTGTAATCTATCGCACGTAAATAAAGCTTTTACGCTTGGTCCCCTCGTTCACAAAAACACTGTATGCAAAGGGAAGGGGGGGGGGGGGGGGGGGGGGGGGGGGGGGGGGGGGGGGGGGGGGGGGGGGGGGGGGGGGTTGGGGGGGGGGGAGGGGCTCCGTCAATTGAGATCACTGCGTGTGAAGGGATTTTTAACATGGCTGTCATAAAAATTATTTTTTGGGGTGGGGTAGGGGTGGGGGGGGTGGGAGGGGGGTGGGTGGTGGTGGTTAGGGGGGGGGGGGGTCGTGAAGCAGGGTTTTGACCTTGTGGGGGGGTGGGGGGTTGGTGGTTGTGGTGGGGGTGGGGGTGGGGTGGGGTGGGTGGGGGGGGGTGTTTAAATGGGGATGTTGTTTTTTTTTGAAACTCTTTTTGGTTTTTCTCTGTTCTCTGTTATGTCGTCTGCTTGTCTGCTGTATCGTCTCTGTCTGTCTGTCTGTCCTTTCTCTCAAGCTTTTTCTCTCCTTACTCCCACCCTCTTTTTTTTGTTTCCCCCCTCCTCTCCTCTCTCTCTCTCCTTTCCCCCCCCCCTCTTCTGTCTCTCTCTGTCTCTGTCCTCTGTCTGTCTGTCTGTCTTTTCTCTCTCTCTCTCTCTCCCCTCCTAGTTTTTCTTTCTCCTTCCCCCTCTATCTCCACTCCCTCCTCCACCCTCACCCCCCCCCCCCCCCCCCCCCCCCTCCTCCCTTTTCCCTCCCCTCTCCCTCTCCCCTCTCCCCTTTCCCTCCCTCCCCTCCCTCCTCCTCCCCTCCCCCCCCCCCCCCAACCCCTTCTCTTTCTCCCCTCTCTCCTCTCTTGTCTTTCTCTCTCTCCTCTCCCCCCCCCTTTTCTCTTCTCTCCCCCCCCCCCCCATCTTCCCCTCTTCCCCCTCTCTCTCTCCTCTCTCCTTTTCCCACCCTCCCCCCCTTTCCCTCTCTCTCTTTCTCCTCCTTCCTCCCTCCCCCTCCTCTCCCCCCCTCCTCTCTCTCTCTCTCTCCTCTCCCCCTCCCCTCTCTCTCTCTCTCTCCTCTCTCCTCTCTCTCCTCTCTCTCCTCCTCTTCCTTTTTGGTTACAGTGACTTGGTGTAGCAAATGTAGGGGTTTTCAACTTTGCAAGGGGAGATAGAATTCGAAAAATGTCACAGGTCTAGAAAGATGATAATTTTTTTTAAAATGTGTTATGGTGGTAAAGTATAAAAAAAAAAGAAAGAAAAAAGAATAAAGAATGTCACCCTCACCTATTCTTCGTAATTTGCCCCGTGGCCATCACAGTTATTTACATATATATGCATATATGAATTTATTTATTGATTTGTTTATTTATTCATTTATTCATTCATGCATATATTTATTTATCTAGTTATTTGTTTATTCACTTATTCATTGATCTTCTGGGTGATAGACCCCCAGGGTGTTAAGCTGGGGAACGCACAACGACAACGACACCAGTGTGTATGTGTGTGTGTGTGTGTGTTTATATATAATTATATGAACACAAAATACATACATACATACATACATACATATCTATCTATCTATCTATCTATCTATCGATATGTGTGTGTGTGTTTATATGTAATTATATAAACACAAAATACATACATACATACATACATATCTATCTATCTATCTATCTATCTATGTGTGTGTGTGTGTGTGTGTGTGTGTCCGCGCACGTGCGCGCGATGTGCGTGTGCGTGCATGCATTGAAGTGAGCAAGTGCATATTTGCATAGAATTTTGGGTGTGTGTCTGTGTGACTGTGTGTGTGTGTGTGCGCGCGCGCGCACCCATACATATTGGGCATGGTTGCATGCATGTCTATATATTATGTGCTTCATTTTCATTTTCATACCACTTGAACTCACGGCAGATTTTCTCTGCATGAAATTCGGTCTGCTCTTCCCGGGGAGAGCGCGTCGCCACAAGAGCAGCGCCACCCTTTTTTCTTTTCTTTTTCCTGTCAGCAACTGTATTTGTTTCCCTATCAAAGTGACTTTTTCCACAGAATTTTGCCAGGGACAACTTTCTTGTTGCCGTGGGTTCTTTTACGTGCGCGAAATAATTTTATGTAACACACGGGACCTCGGTTTATCGTCTCACCCGAAAGACTAGCGCCCAGATCACCACTCATGGTCTAATGGATGGGGGGAGTTTCAGGCCCAAACGGGGATCGAACCACCGCACACTTCCGACCCGGACTTTTCGCTTTCTAGGCAGGCGCGTTACCTCTAGACCACCGATTCAAAGTGCTTGTTTAACGTTTTCGTATGGCGTGTATGCAAGTGTGTCTGTGCGCGTGCAAAACTTAAATACTCTCAGGTAGATTCTCACGCATATGTCCGTGTGTTCTTTTCAAATAATTACAAAAAACTCCCAACAAACCTGTCTGGCAATGTTTGCATAAAACTGTGTAGCGATACACCCTGAAATATGAGATAGATGTTGTTAGTGAGCTGTACATATATTATTGAAAGCTAAAAGTAAATAGACAGTGTGTGTGTTTGTGTGTGTGTGTGTGAGGGGT
>CM054165.1:34054687-34057187 GCA_028751875.1 Rapana venosa
CCCCCCTTCTCCCCCGCCCCTCCCCACACACACACACACACAACACAGACAACCGGTCGAACTGCTCATTGAAAGCGGAAGGTCAAATCCCAATAGGATCCCCCCCCCCCCCCCCCCCCCCCCCTCCCCCCAACTCTTTTTTTCTATTTTCTTTTCTTTTCCTTTCTTCTTTTTCTACAGTCAGCAAACTAACAACAGGTTTTTTTCGCGCTAGTAGTACTAGCCTCCATTTTGTATCGTCAGAGCCTCATTTGCATATTAGGCCACACCTACGTGTGCACTGCGCGCGCTTCGCTACACACGCCTATTACCAAAAAAAGAAAGAAGCGAAAAAGTGTCAACTGTATAGGTCGTTTCGCGGCAAAAGAGAGACCGAAAATTTTGTATTCAATTGAGGATTGTTCGTATAATTGTCTGAGTCTTATGATTACTACATCAGTTGTGGTAGTAGTAGTAGGAGGAGGAGTAGTAGTAGGAGTAGTAGTAGTAGTAGGAGTAGTAGTAGTAGGAGTAGTAGTAGTAGTAGTAGTAGTAATAGTAGCAGCAGCAGCAACAGTAACAGTAACAGCAGCAGCAGCAGTAGTGGTAGTAGTAGTAGCGGCAGTAGCAGTAGTAGTAGTAGTAGTAGTAGCAGCAGTAATAGTAGTAGTAGCAGCAGCAGAAGTAGTAGCAGCAGTAGTAACAGCAGTAGCAGAAGAAGTAGCAGCAGCAGAAGCAACAACAACAGTAACAGTAACAGCAGCAGCGGCAGCAGCAGCAGCAGCAGCAGCAGCAGTAGTAGTAGTAGTAGTATTTGTGGTAGTGGTAGTAGTAGCAATGGCAACAGCAGCAGTAACAGCGGTAGTGGTAGTAGCAGCAAAATAAGACGAACAAGAAAAAAAAAGCATACACTTTTAAGTGAGGATTTGTATATGCGATTGTTTTTACCCACCATCAAGGTAGCCGCATTTGACTTCAGGGATATAAATCTTCAAAACATTGAAAGCAGAAGCAAAACTAGGGAAACAACAGCAATCACGACAAATTTCCTACACCAACCAACCAAACCAAACCAACCCAGCCCAAACCAATCCAAACCCAAACCAAACAAAACCAACCAAAACCAAATCAAAACCAACCCAAACCAACCCAAACCCAACCCAAACCAACCCAACTCAACCAGCCAACCAACCAACCAAACCAACCCAAACCAAACCAAACCAATAAACAAAACACACACAAAACCTTACACCTACCCCTGTTACATGTCACCTATCCCGTTAGTCCCTTGGATGAACCGTAGGGGCACTAGTGCAAATTTTTTGCAACCAGCTTCCTCCACTCCCCGCTGTCCTCAGCTTTCCGTTAGCAAATCGTTCCAACTCAAGGCCACCAGTCCACTTCTCTGATGTTGTTAAAGACCTTCCCATCGTTTTCTCTGTCTTCCTCTTCTTCTTCTTCGTCTCCCTCCTTGTGCTGTTCCCTGTAGTAGGACAAGTCTTGGGACCCTACCCCCACCCCAAAACCTCGAAATGTCGCCTTGGGTTACGGACTGGAAGGTCGCGGGTTCGATTCCCATAAGGGATTTTTCGGACTCCGGCCGACTCCTACCCAGAGTGAGTGTGCTGTGAGCTCAGTGGGAAGACTGGGACCACACAGTCGAGCTTCATCCACTTAACTGATGCGAGTTTGAGAGTGTTGCTCAAATTACCTGACCAACACTGCAGGTGTCTGTATCTCTCGGAAAAGGTTGATGCTGGGATATATTATGATAGTAAGCGTAGAGTGCAGCCCTGTCAAGTAGTCTCAAACCATATGCACTTCCACAGCAGCATCATTACGTCATCCTCATTGTCATTGATCATCATGCAATAAAAGAAAAATGCCTCTGATTCGGTGGTCCCAGTTGCTCTGGTCTCATGGTGACCTCAGATTCGGTTTGCCCATAACTTCTGTGCCTGTGGTGAGTTTGTGTCAGGGCCTTTGGGGTTGGAGGTTCGCGGGGGACAGTCGTTGGAGGGACGTTGTGGTGGTTGCCACCTCGGGTGGGCAACTCACTCAGTCTGGCTCTGTGACTGAACTAATACTGTCGCTAGTAGAGGGCTTGGTAGGTGGTGTCCTGCATATGTTAGCTCAGAACAGGCACCCCTGAACGCCACCAAAGTGACCCAGCAGCAGTGCAGGGCCCCTCTGGCTGGTGGCCCCACAGCGGCCTGATAGTGATGGGCTCCCTGTGGACTTCCGACCCTGAGGATGAGACATAACAAATCTGGATAGTATGGCTGTGGCGGGGAGATAGGAATGAGCGGCGTGGGAACAGCAGGACGGGGAACGTCACGGAAGATGAAGCAGCGAAAAACAACAAAAACAAAACAAAAAAACCATCGAAACCCACCCCCACCCCTCCTCCAAAAAAAAAGACGCCAACTGTGTAAGTAAACGGTCTATAACATACCAACCACACTTTTTTTTTCTTCTAGTGCTATAGCACACACACACACACGCATACACACACACACGC
>CM054165.1:34069687-34072187 GCA_028751875.1 Rapana venosa
TGTCCAGTGGAGGGCTGTTCGGGCGATGTTTCCCTGTTCCCGTTTGATGTTGCTGTTTTATAACTCCAGCCGCCTCCTACCCACAGGTTTAAACCAAACACAAAAATTCTTTTATATCGAGGATAATGGAATAAGCACTTATGTACTTTAAAAAAACAAAAACATCTAGTCCCCGTGTGTATGCGGTTTTTGTAAATTGTCATCCGTTTCCACCTGCACACAATGGCTTACTCTTACGAAAAGCGGAACAGGGTTTTAACGTGTACTGCAAGATGTTCTGCGTGCGTTCGCACACACGGGGGCCTCAGTTTATAGTCTCATCTGAAGGACTTTTGGGGGAGAGTGGAGTCTGCACTGATGTTAACTCCAGGGGAAAATATCCACCTTGAATGGGAATCGAACCCGAGTCGTCAGATTGCGAGCGCAATGTTTTAACCACTAGGCTATCCCGTGAGTGAGTGAGTGTGCTATGGGCTCAGTGGGAAAACTCACTAACACACACACACACACACACAAAAACACACACACAACACAACACAAACACAACACAACACAACACCACACCACACCACACCACACCACACCACACCACACCACACCACAACCACACACACACACACACACACACACACACACACACACACACACACGGAGCGGGATAGCCTAGTGGCCAGAACATTGCGCTCGCAATCTGACGACCCGGGTTCGATTCCCGTTCAAGGGCATATTTTTTGTTCCCTCTGTACCGCTGAAAAGCCTAGACAGGGTTTGTTGTGGATCACATCGGTAGCCTCCCCTTTCCCGCCTAAAATCACCAAAAAAAAGGCATTTCAGGTTGTATCCCTTGGAACAAAAATAGTCATGCCCCTTTACTGACTTGAATCCGTTGTCAAAGGATAAATGGGTGGATTTGGGGTGGGGTGTGTGGATTGGGGGGGGGGGGGGGGGTCAGTTAAAGAAAGATGGGGCGGGAGGGGGGTAGGGGGGATTGGGCAGGAGAGAGAGAGTGGGGGGGGAGGGGGAGAGGGGGAGAAGAAGGGAAGAAATAAAAGGAAGGAGGGAGAGAGAAAAGGGAAGGAGGGGGTAAGAGAAGGAGAGAATGAATGGATGAATGAATGAATGAAGAGAGAGAGAGAGAGAGAAGAGAGAGAGAGAGAGAGAGAGAGAGAGAGAGACAGACCCCGACAGACAGACAAAGAGACAGACAGACACGTCAGGTCAAAGTGTCCTATCGGAAGCTATTAGCAGGGAAAAAACACCCTAAGAATGAAAGAAAACTCACCTCTCCCTCCCACCCCCCACTTCCCTTAAAAAAAAGAAACCACAACACACAATAACAAAAAACACACACCACACACAACCAAAACACAAACACAACACACACACAAACACCACTCCCCTCCCCCACCCACCCACACCACCCACACACACACACACACACGCATTTTCCCCCCGCCCACACACACACACAACACACTCAACACAACACACACACAACACACACACACACACACACTCACCCCTCCCCCACCCACCCACCCACACACACACTTACCATACACACACAACACACACACACACACACACACACACACTCATCCCTACCCCCACCCCACCCACACACACACACACACCATACACACACAAACACACACACACACTCATCCCTACCCCCCCCCACCACACACACCAAACACAAACACACACACACACTCTCCCTACCCCCCCCCCCCCACACACACACCATACACAAAACACACACACACCCCTCATCCCTACCCCCCCCCACACCACACACCAAAACACCCAAACACAAACACCACACTCATCCCAAACCCCCCCACCCCCCCACAACACACACCATAAAACACAAACACACACACACACTCATCCCTACCCCTCCCCACACACAACACCAACACACAAAACACACACACACACCATACCCTACCCCCCCCCCCCACACAACACCCAACACACAAACACACAACCACACTCATCCCTACCCCCCCCACACACAAACACCATAAAACACAAAACACACACACAAACCATCCTACCCCCTCCCCCACACCACCCTAACACAAACACACACACCCTCATCCCTACCCCCCCCCACCACACACACCATACACAAAAAACACACACACACACTCATCCCTACCCCCCCCACCCCCACCACACACACACACACCCCACACCACACACAAACCATAAACACACAAACACACACACAAACACACCACACTCATCCATCCTACCCTCCCCCCCCCCACACCCACCAAAACACTCATCCCCCCACTCCCCCACCCCCCACCCCACACAAAACACAACACACGCACTGAAGTGACCTACAGAACATTTTTTCCTCGCACGGGTCATTGCCCTGCAGGAATGGCCTTCACGGTTCATCTCCACGACGGGGAAAACAGCGATATTTTCTGTTTCAGGCACTTAGGAACCAAAAAAAAAAACACCAAATCCAAAACCAAACCCCAAA
>CM054165.1:34077187-34082187 GCA_028751875.1 Rapana venosa
GACAGACACAGGCAGACAGACAAGGAGACACGCACAGACACACACAGACAGACAGACATAAAGCTACAGATAAACAAACACACAGACACACAGACATATCAAACCAACACGCAGACAAACAAACACGCAGACAGACGGGCAGTCACGCACACACTCAGAGACAGACAGACAGATAGAAAACAAACAAACAAGAGCACAGACATAGACAGAGACAGACAGACAGACAAATAGACGGACATACACCCACATCCACCCACCCACCTACCCTTTACACTCGCACACATACACACACACACACCACACACACACACACACCACACACACACACACACACACACACACACACCCCACACACACACACACCACACACACACTCACACACTGCACTACACTACACTACACTACACTACACTACACTACACTACACTACATTTCCCCTACACTACACAACACTGCACTACACTACACGCACTGCACTGCCTGCACTGCACTGCACTACACTGCACTGCACTACACACACTACAACTGCACTGCACTGCACTGCACTGCACTACACTACACAAACATTTCACTGCACTGCACTGCACTGCACTACACTACACACACTACACTACACCACACAACACACCCCACACACACACACACACACACACAACACCCCACCACACACCCCACACACACACAAATAACAACACAGACAAACACACACTCACACACACATACACACACACTACACTACACATACGCATACCATACACACATATACACACAAACACACACACGCACACTATACCAAAAACCCCCTACACACACCTACACACACAAAACTACACTACACTACACTACACTACACACACACACGCGCTTACAAACACACCCCCACGCACACTACACTACACAACACTACACTAAAACACATACACACACACACACACCCCCAACACACACACACACACACACACACACACACACACACACCCCAACACACAATCCGTCTAGTACTATTGTCCAATCTTAAGGAAGACGACAGTCACTGAAGTAGCCTATATAAACATAACATAAAAGCGATCTTGTACAACCAAAATTTTCTTCTCTGATAGTCTCTCAAGTCTCTCTGTCTGAGTCTCTCTGTCTCTGTCTCTCTCTCTGTCTCTCTCTCACCACACACACTCACGAACGCACGCACGCACGCACGCATGAACATACACACACACCCCCTACCCCCCCCCCCCCCCCGACCCCCACTCACACATGCGCGCGAAAACACACACATTCACACACACACCACACATACACTCACACACACGCACACACACATACACTCACACACACGCACACACAACGCACACACACACACACACACCGCGCCCCGCACGAACTACGCATGCACGCACGCACATAGACACAGACACACACACATAGATCTCTCTGCCCTGTCTGTCTGTCTGTGTGTCTCTGTCTCTCGTCACTATATCTCTGTCTCACTCTCCCCCTCTCTCAGTCACTCTGTCTCTTTATGTTTGTCTGTCTGCTCACTCTCCCCCTATCTTTGTCTGTCTATCTGTCTCTTTGTCTGTTTCCACTCTCCCCATAATCATCTCTGTCTTGGTCTGTGTCTCTTTCTGTCTGTCTCTGTCTCTCTGTCTTTCTCTCTTTGTCTTTGTCTGTCTCTGTGTCTATGTCTTTCTGTCTGTCTCTATCTCTCTGTCTTTCTCCTCCATGTCTTTGTCTTTCCCCTCTGTCTGTCTTTCTGTCTCTCTGTGTCTGTCTCTGTCTGTCTATGTCTCTGTCTTTGTCTGTCTCTGTCTTTGTCTCTCTGTCTATGTCTTTCTGTCAGTCTCTGTCTCTCTGCCCCTTTCTATCTCTGTATTTGTCTGTCTCTCTATGTCTGTCTCTGTCTCGTCTTTCTGTCTGCCTCTGTCTCTCTGTCGTCTTCGTCTCTGTCTGTCTATGCCCTCTGTCCGTCTCTCTGTCTTTGTCTGTCTCTCTTCTCTGCCCTCTTTGTCTTTCTCTGTCTGTCTTTCTCTCTCTGTCTTTGTCTCTCTGTCTCTGTCTCACCCCTCTCTTTCTCTTTCCCTCTCCCTCTCTCTCCCTCCCTCTCTCTCTCCCCTCTCTCTCTCCCTCTCTCCCCCTCTCCCTCTCCTCCCCTCTCTCTCTCCCTCTCCCCTGTCTGTCTCTCTCTCTGTCTCTCTGTGTAAAGTGCTTGATGACCTGTGACTGCTGCTGCTAAAAGGCTCAGCGGAGTAGAAGAGACATGGTCTATAAATTCTATGACTCCACTCCAGAGCTCACTCATTCTTTACTTAAAACCAAAGCTAACAAAACACACACACACACACACACACACACACACACACACACACACACACACACACACACCCCACATACACACACACACATACACATACATACATACATACACACACCACCACACCCCACGCACGGAAAACACACACACACACACACACACACACACACACACACACACACACACACACACACACACACACACACACACACACACAAGATCGTCTAATATCACTTAGAGTGAACAGACGTTAAATTGAAGACAACAACAACAACAACACACACAAAACCAGATTTTATGTGTGTGTGTCTTCAATTTTACGTCTGTTCACTTAAAGTGATATATATGTGTGTGTGGTGGTGTGTGTGTGTGTGTGTGTGTGTGGGGTGTGTGTGTGTGTGTGTTGTGTGTGTGTGTGTTGTGTGTGTGTGTGCGTGAGTGTGTGTGCGTTTGTGTGTGTGTTGCCTGAGTGTGTTGTGTGCGTGTGTGTGTGTGTGTGCGTGAGTGTGTGTGTGGGGCGTTTGTGTGTGTGATGTGTGTGTGTGCGTAAGTGTGTGTGTTGGTGTGGGGTGTGTGTGCGTGTGAAAGAGAAAGAGAGAGACAGAAAAATTTTTTTGAAGAAATTTTTGTTTTGACAATTTTTATAAGAGAGAGAGGAGAGAACTCGAACTCGAACTCGAACTCGAATATTTTAATGAGGGTAAATGGATAAGCCAGAGGCTTCTTTACACCAGGCCCTCATGGGCAAAAAGTGAAACAAACATGAATAAACCAATGAATCAACAAACAAAAAAGTGTCATAAAGCAATGAAATGAATCACACAATTTTCCATTCAATTAGAGAGAGGAAGAGAGAGAGAGAGAAAAGAGAGAGAGAGAGAGAGAGAGAGAGACAGACAGACAGACAGACAGACAGACAGACAGACAGACAGATAGATAATATAATTTATACTGAGAGTCTTGTTACGAGATTTCTGAATGCATGTGTCCTTGATAAGATAAGAGAAATGAGAAAGCGGAAACAGGTAGCTGAGAGACAGAGGACAGACAGGCAGACAGACAGACAGACAGACAGACATAGAATAGAGAGAGCGAGAGACAGACAGACAGACAGACATAGAGATAGAGAGAGCGAGAGAGAGAGAGAGAGGGGAGAGAGAGAGAGACAGACAGACAGACAGACAGACAGACAGACATAGAGATAAGAGAGAAACAGACAGACATAGAGATAGAGAGAGAGACAGACAGACAGACATGGGGTAAGAGAGAGAGAGAGAGGGGGAGAGAGAAGAGAGAGAGAGAGAACACACACACACACACACACAACACACACACACACACACACACACACAACACACCTTTTTTACCTTTATCAAACAGTGAAAACTTCTGAAATGGTTTTCAAACTTAATAATAATAATAAATGGAACTTATATAGCGCTATATCTTGCAAAGACAAATCAAAGCGCATGCATTCAACCTAATCTTACACAGTCATGCAATCAATGATAAATAATCAAAAGTTTAAACAAACAGATATTTACAAACATGGTGCGCTGCAGAAAAAAATCTATGAAATAAAATTTCGATAGTCAAATGTTTTTCAAAAGCACACACACACACACTCACACAGGTCGTATACTTTAGCAGGGTGATAGGACATGGGTTAGATATGAAACAGGTATGACAACTTGTATGACAATTTACGGAAATTAATTGGCCATGCAAAATTAATGCATGTGTGCACACCAGCACGTGTGTTTATACCTAATATAAATCATAAAAATGTCTGTTTGTGTATACCTATGTTTGCAAATGTGTGTCTGCGTGCGAGCGCGCGTACGTGTGTGTGTGTGTGTGTGTGTGTGTGTGTGTGTGCACGCACTCTGGCCACACATGCACCTCCATAATGGATACTTCAACAATGCCAACCACAACCCACACCCCACACTCACGCGCGCGCGTACACAAACACTCACACAACAGACACAGACACACACAGACACACAGACAGACAGACACACACACCCCACACACACACACACACACACACACACACACACACACACACAACACACACACACGAATTCTTGACTATGCACACATCTCTATAGGCCTACACACGAACGCATGCAGAACATCTTGCGCACACGTTAAATCCTGTTCAGCTTTTCGGAAGAGTAGGCCATTGTGTGCCGGTGGGAACGGATCACAGAATTTACAAAAAAGCACAAACACACGGGGACTGGATGTAAAAAAGCACACAAGTGCTTATTCCATTATCCTCGATATAAAAGAATAAATAAATAAATAAATAAATCTTTCTCTCCCTTTACCCCCTCCCTCCACCCTCTCTCTTCCTCTTCTCAGTGTGTGTTTGTGTGTGTGTGTGCGCGCGCGTGTGTATGTGTAGTATGTGTGTATGTATGTGTGTATGTAAGTATGTGTGTCTCTCTCTCTTTTCTCTCTCTCTCCCTCTACTCTTCCCCCACCCTCTCCTCCCTTTTTTCCTCTGTGTGTGTTGTGTGTGTGTGTCCGTGTGGTGTGTGTGTGTGTGGATATTTGTGTGTGTGTATGTGTGCGATATATGTGTGTATGTAGTATGTTGTCCTCTTTCTTTCTCTGTCTCTTTCTCTCCCTTTTAAAAACCCCCCCCCCCCCCCCCCCCCCCCCCTCTACCCTCTCTCTCCCT
>CM054165.1:34094687-34129687 GCA_028751875.1 Rapana venosa
GGGTGTGTGGGGGGGAGGGGGTGTTGTGTGTGGGGGGAGGGAGGGGGTGTTGTGTGGGGGGAGGGGGTGTTGTGTGTGTATGTGTGTGTGGGGGGGAGGGGGGTGTTTGTGTGTTGGGGTGTGTGGGGGGGGGGGGAGGGGGTGTTTGTGTGTGGGGGAGGGAGGGGGTGTTGTGTGGGGGGAGGGGGTGTTGTGTGTGTATGTGTTTTGTGGGGGGGAGGGGGGTGTTGTGTGTGTGTGTGTGGGGGGGGGGGGAGGGGTGTTGTGTGTGTATGTGTGGGTGTGGGGGGGGAGGGAGTGTTGTGTGTGTGTGTTGTTTTGTGTTGTGTGATGTGTGTGTGTGTGGGGGGGGGGGAAGGGGTGTGGTGTGTGTGTTATGTGTGTGTGTGGGGAGGGAGAGTGTTGTGTGAGTATGTGTCTGTATGTGGAGGGGGGGGGGGAAGGGGGGTGTTGTGTGTAAGTGGTGTGTGTGTATGTGTGTGTGTGTGTGGGGGGGTGGGGGGTGGGAAGGAGTGTTGTGTGTTGTATGTGTATTTGCGTGTGGGGGGGAGGGGGAGTTGTGTGTGTGTTGTGTTGTATGTGTGTGTGTGTAGGGGGGGTGTTGTGTGTGTGAGGGGGGTTGTGTGTGTTGTGTGTGTGAGGGGGAGGGGTGTTGTGTGTGGGGGGGAGAGGTGGATGCTGTGTTTGTGTATGTGTGTGTGTGTGTGTGGGGGGGGGGGGTGTTTTGTGTGTGTGTTGTGTGGCGGGGGGAGGGGGTGTTGTATGTGTGTGTTGTGTGTGTAGTATGTGTTTGGTTGTGTGTGTATGTGTGTGTAGGGGGGGGGAGGGAGTGTTGTGTGTGTGTGTGTGTGTGTGTATGCGCGCGAGCTCAAGCGTGCAAACATTCATGCGTGTACGTTTTCCACGCACACAGCGTCAAACAATGTAATATTGTTTTAGCTTATATCTTTGCTCTCGGTGTTTTCATGCTTAGATTAGGATATGTCATGAATTTTCTTTACAACAAAATTAATGTCTTGGAAATGATATCACTCGGTCTTTGTCGTTTGCTTGCATTTTAAATTTTTTTTATAGAATTGAGGTTTTGATTTTATGTTTTAGCACACCTACACACACACGCACGCGCGCACGCACGCACACACACACATACACACACACACATTATCACTAATTGTGAACAGACTTTATTTTTTAAATTTCATTTTATTCGTTTTATATCGAGGATAATGGAATAAGCACTCATGTGCTTTTTTTTAACATCCAGTCCCCGTGTGTAAGCGGTTTGGTAAACTCTGTCATCTGTTCCCCACCGGCACGCAATGGCCTACTCTTACGAAAAGCAGAACAGGGTTTAACGTGTGCGCAAGATGTTCTGAACACAGCAACAACAAGACGACAGACAGAATAACAGACAGGTGATGGGAGTGGGTAAAACACCTGTACTATGATGTATATCAGGTAGACAACAACAACAACAACAACAGCAACAACAACAACAGCAACAACAACGACAACAAGACAGAATAACAGACAGGTGATGGGAGTGGGTGAAACACCTGTACTATGTTGTATATCAGGTAGACAACAACAACAACAACAACAGCAACAACAACAGCAACAACAACAAGAAAACAGAATAACAGACAGATGATGGGAGTGGGTGAAACACCTGTACTATGTTGTATATCAGGTAGACAACAACAACAACAACAGCAACAACAACAACAACAGCAACAACAACAAGAAAACAGAATAACAGACAGATGATGGGAGTGGGTGAAACGCCTGTATTATGTGTATATCAGGTAGACAACAACAACAACAACAGCAACAACAACAAGAAAACAGAATAACAGACAGATGATGGGAGTGGGTGAAACGCCTGTGTTATGTGTATATCAGGTAGACAACAGCAACAACAACAACAACAACAACAACAGCAACAACAACAGCAACAACAACAACAACAACAACAAGACAGAATAACAGACAGGTGATGGGAGTGGGTGAAACGCCTGTATTATGTGTATATCAGGTAGACAACAGCAACAACAACAACAACAACAGCAACAACAACAACAAGACTGACAGAATAACAGACAGAATAACAGACAGGTGATGGGAGTGGGTGAAACACCTGTACTATGATGTATATCAGGTAGACAGCAACAACAACAACAACATCAAAACAGACTGACTGACAGAGAGACAGACAGATAAGACAGACAGACAAGACAGACAGACCAGACAGACAAGACAGACAGATAAGACAGGCAGACCAGACAGACAGACAGACAAGACAGACAGATAAGACAGGCAGACAAGACAAGACAGACAGGCAAGGCACACAGGCAAGACATACGAACGAGACAGACAGACAATACAGACAGACAGACAAGACAAACAAACAAAGACAGACAGACAAGACAAAAAGACAGATGAGACAAGACAGACAAGACGAACAAACAGACAAGACATACAGACAGATAAGACAGACAAGACAGACAGACAGACACAACCAGACTGACAAGCCAGACAGACAGGACAGACAAACGAGACAGACAAGACAGACAGACAAGACAGACAGACAAGACAGACAAACAAGACAGACAGACAAACAGACAGAATAAGACAGACCGATGTCGCGAGTGGTTAAAACTGCTTGCTATGTTGACACCCTCTGTGTGTTTGCGCGCGCGCGCGCGTGCGTGCGTATGCCTGTGCATGCGTGCGTGCGTGTGTATGTGTGTACGTGACTGCGTGCGTATGCCTGTGTGTGTGCTTATGTGTGCATGTGCGTACGTGCGCGCGCGTGCGTGTGTGTGTATCAGGGTCTGTCGATGGAGTTCGATTCTCGGGCTCAGCACTTGGTGAACAGCGCTGAGATAGCCAGACAGAAGAGCAGCAACGACCAGACCACTAGCCAGACCAACGAGAGCATGGCTAGAGCCAGTCAGGTAGGTAACCAGACCCTTTCTGTCTGTCTGTCTGTCTGTCTTTGTCTGTGTCTCTCTGTCTGTCTGTCGGTGTCTCTCTTTGTTTCTGTGTCTCTCTTTGTTTCTGTGTCTCTTTATGTTTCTGTGTCTCTTTGTTTCTGTGTCTCTCTTTGTTTCTGTGTCTGTTTCTGTGTCTCTCTTTGTTTCTGTGTCTCTCTTTGTTTCTGTGTCTCTTTGTTTCTGTGTCTGTCTCTCTGTCTCTCTGTCTCTCTTTGTTTCTGTGTTTCTCTTTGTTTCTGTGTTTCTCTTTGTTTCTGTGTCTCTTTGTTTCTGTGTCTCTCTTTGTTTCTGTGTCTCTTTGTTTCTGTGTCTCTTTTGTTTCTGTGTCTCTCTTTCTTTCTGTGTTTCTCTCTGTCTCTGTGTCTCTCTTTGTTTCTGTCTCTCTTTGTTTCTGTGTCTCTCTTTGTTTCTGTGTCTCTTTGTTTCTGTGTCTCTTTGTTTCTGTGTCTCTTTGTTTCTGTGTCTCTTTGTTTCTGTGTCTCTTTGTTTCTGTGTCTCTTTGTTTCTGTGTCTCTTTCTTTATTTCTCTCTCTCTCTCTCTCTCTCTCTCTCTCTCTCTTTCTCTCTCTCTCCTTTTCTCTCTTTCTATCTCTCTCTGTCTCTCTTTGTTTCTGTGTCTCTTTATGTTTCTGTGTCTCTTTGTTTCTGTGTCTCTTTGTTTCTGTGTCTCTTTGTTTCTGTGTCTCTTTGTTTCTGTGTCTCTTTGTTTCTGTGTCTCTTTATGTTTCTGTGTCTCTTTGTTTCTGTGTCTCTCTTTGTTTCTGTGTCTCTTTGTTTCTGTGTCTCTTTATGTTTCTGTGTCTCTTTGTTTCTGTGACTCTTTGTTTCTGTGTCTCTTTGTTTCTGTGTCTGGCTCTCTTTGTTTCTGTGTCTCTTTTATGTTTCTGTGTCTCTTTGTTTCTGTGTCTCTCTTTGTTTCTGTGTCTCTTTGTTTCTGTGTCTCTTTATGTTCTGTGTCTCTTTATGTTTCTGTCTCTCTTTGTTTCTGTGTCTCTCTTTGTTTCTGTGTCTCTCTTGTTTCTGTGTCTTCTTTGTTTCTGTGTCTCTCTTTGTTTCTGTGTCTCTCTTTGTTTCTGTGTCTCTTTATGTTTCTGTGTCTCTTTATGTTTCTGTCTCTCTTTGTTTCTGTGTCTCTTTGTTTCTGTGTCTCTCTTTGTTTCTGTGTCTCTCTTTGTTTCTGTGTCTCTCTTTGTTTCTGTGTCTCTCTCTGTCTCTCTTTGTTTCTGTGTCTGTCTGTCTGTCTGTCTGTCTGTCTGTCTGTCTCTCTCTCTCTCTCTCTTCTTCTCTCCTCTCTCTCTCTCTCTCTCTCTTTTCCCCTTTTTCTCTCTCTTTCTCTTTTTCTCTCTGTGTTTTCTGTTTTCTCTCTCTTTCTCTCTTCTCTTTCTCTCTCTTTCTCTCTCTCTTTCTCTCTCTCCTCTTTCTCGTTCTCTTTCTTTCTTTCTCTCTCTGTCTCTTCCTCTCTCTATGTATGAGTGTTTTGTGTGTGTTAGGAGAGGGAGAGAGAGAGAGAGAGAGAGAGAGAGGAGAGAGAGAGAGAGTGAGGGAGGGAGAGGGAATGTGTCTATGTGAGGAGGGAGTGAGGGAGAGGGAGAGAGAGAGTGTGTGTGTGTATTTGAGAGAGAAGAGAGAAGATGTGTTGTGTGTGTGTGTGTATGTGTGTGTGTGTTGTGTGTGTGTGTGTGTGTGTGTGTGTGTTGTGTGTGTGTGTGTGTGTGAGTGTGTGTGTGTGTGTGTGTGTGAGTGTGTGTGTGTGTTAGGAGATTTCGAACTCGAACTCGAAATGTTATTGAGAGTAAATGGATAAGCACAGGGCTGCTTTACACCAGGCTCTCACACAAAAAAAGAAATTTAAACCCAGAAAAAAAAAGAAAAGAAGAAAAGAAGAAAAAAAAGTCCAGAAAAACTTACATACCCATGGAGAGATACCCATACTACATGGAGAGAGAGAGAGAAAGAGGGTGTGTATGTATGCGTGTGTGAGGGGTGTTTGTGTGTGAGTGTGTGTGTGTGTTTGCGCGCGCGGCGCCGCGCGCGTGTGTGTGTGTGTGTGTGTGAGGGGTGTGTGTGTGAGTGGATGAGGTGTGTGTTGTGAGTTGTGTGTGTGAGGATGTGTGAGGGTGTGTGTGTGTTGTGTGAGTGGGTGAGGGTGTGTGTGTGTGAGGGTGTGTGTGTGTGATTTGTGTGTGTGAGGGGTGTGTGCGTGTGTGTGCGCGCGTGCGCTCGTATGTGTGTTTTAGCCTGTGTGTATGTGTCTATGTGTGCATTTGTCTGTGTCTGTGTGAGTCTATGTCTGTGTGTGTGTGTGTGTGTCTTTGTGTCTCTGACTCTGTGTGTCTCTCAGTGTCTGTGATTCCCACGCATACCTGCATCTTTCCCGCTCGCCTGTCTGTCTCTCTGTCTGCCTGCCTGTCTGTCTCTCTGTAGGTCTGCCTGTCTCTTTGTATGTCTGCCTGTCTGAGGTGTTGTGTGTGTGTGTGTGTGTGAGGATGCATGTGTGTGTGTAAGTTGTGGGTGCGTGCGGGGTTAGGTGTGTGTGAGGGGTGAGGGGTGTGTGTGAGGGGTGTGGTGAGGGGTGTGTGTGAGGGGTGTGTGTGAAGGGTGCGTGTGTGGGTGTGTGAGGTGTGTGTGTGTCTGCCTGTCCGTCTCTCTGTATGTCTGCCTGTCTGTCTCTCTGTATGTCTGCCTGTCTGTCTCTCTGTATGTCTGCCTGTCTGTCTGTCTGTCTGCCTGCCTGCGTGCATACCTATGCGTTTACACATGCGCGTGATGGTCCAGACTTGCGTGCAAGCAGTGCGCAGCAACTGGAGGTGGATGAATCAAGTGATGCAGTGCGCTGAAGTTCATCTGAGGAACGCAGCCGCTTACCACGAGGTCAGTGGCTTCTCTCCCTTATAATAATAATAATAATAATAATAATAATAATAATAATAATAATAATAATAATGTATGGAATTTATGTAGCGCTGAATCTTGTAAAGCAACAAATCAAAGCGCTCAGATGACTTTTTTCTTTAATCGAGGATTTATGGAATAAGCACTCATGTGCTTTTTATTTAAACATCCAGTCCCCGTGTGTATGCGGTTTAGTAGCAGTAGCAGAAGTAGCAGCAGCAGCAGCAGTAGTAGTAGTAGTAGTAGTAGTAGTAGTAGTAGTAGTACTAGTAGCAGTAGTAGTAGTAGCAGCAGCAGCAGCAGTAGTAGTAGTAGTAGTAGTAGTAGTGGTAGTAGTAGTAGTAGTAGTAGTAGTAATAGTAGTAGTAATAGGAGCAGTAGCAGCAGTAGCAGTAGCTGTAGTAGTCGTAGAAGTAGCAGCAGCAGCAGCAGCAGTAACAGCAGCAGCAGCAGCAGTAGTAGAATAGAAGTAGAAGCAACAGTAGAAAATTCATCATTATTATTATCTTTATTGTCGTCGTCGTCGTCACCATCATCATCATCATCATCATCATCATCATCATCATCATCATCATCATTCAATTATTCACAAAATTAAACACACACACACACACACACACACACACACACACACACACACACACACACACACACACACACACACACACACACCCTCAAACTCGGATTGAAATAACCGTATCCCATAAAGACCCGTCTAATTTTCTTCTTCATGTCATCATCATTACCACTATCACAATGATGATGATGATGATGGTGATGATGGTGGTGGTGGTGGTGGTGATGATGATGATAATGATGATAATGGTGGTGGTGATGGTGATGATGGTGGTGGTGGTGGTGGTGGTAATGATGATAATGACGACGCTGATGACGATGATGACGACGATAATGATGACAATATCGATTTTGATGATGACGACGACGACAATGCTGCTGCTACTGATGATAATGATGACGATGACGACGACGACGATGCTGCTGCCGCTGCTGCTGCTTGCTGCTGCTGATGATGATCATCATCACCATCACCATCATGATACTGATGCTAAATGTTCACGGGTGGTGGTTGTGGTGGTTATTGTTGAGGGTGGTTAGTGGTGGTTGATGGTGGTGGTTATTGTTGTTGGTGAATGATGGTGGTTGATGGTGGTTGTTGTTGTTGGTGATTAATGGTGATGGTGGTAGTGTGGTTGTTCAGTTTTTCCACGAGGTGGAGGAGGCGGAGTACTGGATGGAGACGACCCTGTCCCGCATCCACCTGTCCTTCGACCAGAACAAGCTGCAGGGATCCCGCACTGACGCCGCTGCCATTCAGGAGGAGATCAAGGTCAGCCACACACACACACAGACACACACAGACACACAGGCAGGCAGACACACAGGCAGGCAGACAGACAGACACAGACAGACAGGCAGACACAGAGATACACACACATACAGACACAGGCACAGACAGGCAGACACACACAGACAGACACATACAGACAGACACACACAGAGACAGACAGACACAGACAGACACACACAGACACACGCACACGCACGCACACAGACACACACACACAGACACACACACAGACACACACACACACACATACAGACACACAGACAGACACAGACAGACAGATACAGACAGACACATACACACAGAGACACAAACACACACACAGACATACAGAGACACAGACACACACACCACACACACACACACACACACACACACAGACAGACACACAGACAGACAGACACAGACAGACAGAAACACACAGACAGACAGACACACAGACACAGACACACACACAGACAGACAGACACAGAGACACACACACAGAGACACACACAGACACAGACAGACACAGACAGACACACACACAGAGACACACACACACGCACACGCACACACAGACACACACACACAGGCACAGGCACACACAGACACACACATACACACACACACAGACACACACACACACACACACACACACAGACACACACACTGGTGTACGCACACACACACACACACAGACACACACACAGACACAGGCAGACACAGACACAGAGGCAGATAGATACAAACAGACACACACAGACAGACAGAGAGACAGGCAGACACAGACACAGAGGCAGACACACACAGACAGACAGACAGACACGGACAGACACAGACAGACAGACACATACACACAGACACAGACAGACTCAGACAGACACATAGACACACAGACAGACAGACACACACACATACACACACAGAGAGACTCAGACAGACACAGACAGACACAGACAGACAGGCATACACAGACACACACACACACACAGACACACACACAGATACATACACACAGACACAGACACACACACTCGTTTACGCACAGACACACACACAGACACACACACACACAGAGGCACAGACAGACACACACAGACAGACACAGACAGACACACACACAGACAGACACACAGAAACACACAGACACAGGCACAGACAGACACACAGACAGACAGACACAGACAGACAGACACACACAGACAGACACACACACACAAATAGACACACACAGACAGACACACACAGACAGGAAGACACACACACACACACACAGACAGACACACACAGACAGACACACAGACAGGCAGACACAGACACACACACAGACACACACACACAGACACACACACACACACACACACGATGAAAAAAAAAGCAAATGCACTGCTTATTTAATGTACCATCTGGAAATAAAAGTTTGACTTTGACACACACACATACAGACAGACACAGACAAAGACACACACACAGACACACACAGACACACACAGACACACACACAGACACACACACAGACAGACACACACACAGAAAGACAGACACACACAGACACACACAGACACAGACACAGAGGCAGACACACACACAGACACACACACAGACAGACAGACACAGAGATACACACACACAGACACACACACACACACACACAGGCAGACATAGACACACACACACACACAGAGGCAGACATAGACACACACACACACACACACAGGCAGACATAGACACACACACACACACACACACACGCACGCACACACACACACGCTCGTGTACGCACGCAGAACGGGATAGCCTAGTGGTTAGAACATTGCGCTCGCAATCTGGCAACCCGGGTTCGATTCCCGTTCAAGGGGGATATTTTCTCCTGGAGTTAACATCAGTGCAGACTCCACTCTCCCCAAAAGTCCTTCGGATGAGACTATAAACCGAGGCCCCGTGTATGCGAACGCACGCACGCAGAACATCTTGCGCACACGGTAAAATCCTGTTCCGCTTTTCGTAAGAGCAGGCCATTGTGTGCCGGTGGGAACAGATGACAGAATTGACAAAAACCGCAATCACACGGGGTCTGGATGTAAATAAAAAAAAAGCACATGGGTGGCTTATTCCATTATCCTCGATATAAAAGAATAAATAAATAAATAAATAAATAAATAAATAAATGAATGAATGAATGAATGACTGACTGGGTTTTGTGTTTGTGGGTTGTCAGGAGGTGTTGGCAGGGTTCTTGCAATGGCAGACCAAAATTGACTACCTCTTCGACCGTGCCAAGGAAGTGGTTCCGGTTCCGCAAAGAACCAGCACTCTGCAGGAAGAGCGTCCAGTTATCGCCCTTACCGACTTCGCCAGCTCTCAGGTGAAGTTTGTAGTGTGGGTGTGTGTGTGGTATGTGGGGGGGGGGGGGGGGGGGGGGAGGGGTAGGGTGTTGGGTGTGGGTGGGTGGGGGGGGGATGTTGTGTGTGTGTTGGGTTTATGGGTGTGGTGTGTGGGGGTGGGAGGGGGTGGGTGTTGTGTGTTGTGGTGTTTGTGTGTGTGTGGGAGGGGTGTTGGTGTGTAAGTGTTGTGTTGTGTTGTGTGTGTGTGTGTGTTGGGTTGTGTGTTGTGTGTTGGGTGTGTGTGTGTTGTGTTGTGTGTGTGCTGTGTGTGCTGTGTGTGTGGGTGTGTGTGTGGGTATGTGTGTGTGTGTGTGTGTGTGTTGGGTTGGGTTGGGTTGGGTAGTGGGTGAGTGTGTGTTTGTGTGTGTGTGTGTGTGTGTGTGTGTGTTGTTGGGTTGTGTGTGTGTGTGTGTTGGGTTGTGTGTGTGTTGTTGTGTTGGGTTGGAATGGATTGTGGTGTGTGTGTGTGTTGTGTGTGTGTGTTGTGTGTGCGGTTGTGATGTGTGTGTGTTGGTTGGGTTTGTGTTGGCTTGTATGTGTTGTGTATGTTGTGTTGGGTTGTGGTGTGTGTGTTGTGTGTGTTGGGTTGTGTTTAGTTGGGTTGGATTGTGGTGTGTGGGTGTGTAAGTGTTGTGGTGTTGTGTTGTGTGTTGTGTTGTGTTGGGTTTGTGTTGGGTTTGTGTTGTGTCTTGTGTGTGTTGTGTTGGGTTGTGGTGTGTGTGTTGGGGTGTCGTGGGATGGGGTGTGGTGTGTTTGTTGTGTTGTGTGTGTTGTGTTGTGTGTGTTGTGTTGTGTTTGTTTGATTTTTGTTGTGTTTGTGTTACTGTGCATTGAAATGTGGTGTGGTGTGGCTGGTGTGGTGTGTTGGGGTGTTGTATGGTGAGGTGTAGTGTATTGTAATGTGGTGTGGAGTGGTGTGGTGTTGTGTTGTGTTGAAGGTGATTTTAAAATATCTGTCGTCTACTACTACTACTACTACTACTACTACTTCTACTCCTCCTCCTCCTCCTACTACTACTACTACTACTACTACTACTACTACTACTACTACTACTACTACTTCTACTCCTCCTCCTCCTCCTCCTACTACTACTACTACTACTACTTCTACTCCTCCTCCTCCTCCTCCTCCTCCTCCTCCTCCTCCTCCTACTACTACTACTACTACTACTACTACTACTACTACTACTACTACTACTGGTAATACTGTTTGATAATGATTATTTTGGATACCCACAGATCAAGTTCATTGAAGGAGAGGCCCTTTATCTGATGGACAATTCAGACAGAATGAAGTGGAAGGTTTGTTTGTTTGTTTGTTTGTTTGCATGTTTTGTTACAAGTTTGTTTGTTGTTTTGTCGTGTTCGTTTTTGTTACTGTTTTGTTTCTGTTTTGTTTAGTTTAATGTCTATTCACTACATGGTGATTTAGACACACCCGCATTCATACCAAAGTGCCTATTATTACACACCCCATCTCTCTCTCTCTCTGGTTCTCTCTCTCTCTACCTATCTCTTTCTCTCCCTTACAAACACACACACACACACGTACACACACACACACACACACATATATATATATATATATATATATATATATATATATATATATATATATATATATATGTATATAATAACTTATTACAGTAATGGTCTTACAGGTGAAGAATATATGACTTCAGCAACTGACATTATGAATTGCTGAGAGTCATATAAAACTTCTTGACTAATGGCACATTTCTTTAGGAATATCTAAACCTCTTCTTTCATACATGTCACATGTCCGTTTTTGTTATTCATCATCGTGGTTGCTGTTTTATTATCGCTAGTATTGCTGGTAGTCATGTGGGGGACGGGATAGCTCAGTGGTCAGAACACTCGCTTTCCCCCCAGCCAAGTTAAGCAGCGTCGAGCGTGGTTACCACTTGGATGGGTAACCGTTTGCCGCGCCTTGGTTTCAATACAGTCCCCCTATTTCACCCAGCTGTAAAATGGGCACCTGCCCTCTTTTAGGGTCAGGGAAGGTAAAGCAGCGAGGGAGAGGAGATGGGCGCCGCTGCCCTCAATATGCTGGCTCCTAGAGAAGTTGAGGTCTGATGCCTCGCTCCCCTACGACCGCATAGGTTATGGGAACACCTCTACCTTTTTAGACATGTTGGATATAATTATTATGAATGATAATTATAGGGGAGGGGATTTATTTTGTTTTTGATGGAGGAAGTTGGATGCGGCTACCTTAATGGTGGGTTAAATAACGGTCGCAATTCACAAATTTCGATATGGGCATTTGGAGTTTTGTTGTCATAAAGATAAGCTTTGTTCTTGTTTTGTATTGTGGTCCCTTGTTTTTTTGTTTTGTTTCAGTGAAACTGAATGTTTCTTATCTTGGTTGTGTGTGTTATCTCTGTCTGTCTATCTGTCTGTCTGTAGTAATCTTCAGTAAAAACTGGTTGATTGATAAGTTGATTGATTGATTGGTCAGTTGATGGCTATAAGCACTTTGATTAATTGATCGATTAAATTGATCGAGGATCGATTATTGGGTTTTGTTGATTGTTTTTTAACAAAATCAATAGATTGACTTGCTAATTGGTTGGATCGCGATTGACTAGTTAATTGGGAAGTTTACGCGGTTGGCTGGCTGGTTTTTTGTTTGTTGGTTGGTTGGTTAGTTGGTTGGCTGGTTAATAGGTTGGCTGGTTGGTTAATATATTGGTTGGTTGGTTGGTTATTAGGTTGGCTGGTTGGTTAATAGGTTGGCTGGTTATTAGGTGGGCTGGTTGGTAAATATGTTGGTTGGCTGGTTATTAAGTTGGCTGGTTAATAGGTTGGTTGGATGGTTGATTGGCTGCTTGCTTGTCTGATAGGTTGTTTGGTTGGTTAATAGGTTGGTTGGATGGTTAGTTGACTGTTGTGTTGGCTGGTTAGCTGGTTGGTTGATTTATTTCTCGACAAACCAACTAGCTTCCTGACTTAATTATTAATTGTACGACTTATTGTTTGCTTACCTTCTTCCTTCCTTCCTTCCTTGCTGACTGACATGAATGATTGGTCAATGGATTGATTGATTGATTGACTGATGGATTGATTGATGTTTTCCGCAGGTGCGGAACAACGCGGGAGAGGTGGGGGTGGTGCCAGCCGTCATCATTTTGATCCCATCTCCCTTTGGGCCAGCCACTGACGCTGCCATCAGGTAACTGAAGGAAAAGATCGAGTTATAGACCGCAGAATAATCTCCTTACCCACATCCATTTATTCATTCTCTCTCCCTCTCTCTCTCTCCCTCTCTCTCTCTCCTCTATCTCTCTCTCTCTCTCTCTCTCTCTGTCTCTCTCTCTCTCTCTTTCTCTCTCGCTCTCTCTCATGTTCTCTCTATCTTGCTTGCCTTCCAGTATGTGTGTTAGTGTGTGTGTGTGTTAGTGTTAGTGTGTGTGTGTGTGTGTGTGTGTGTGTGTGTGTGTGTGTGTGTGTGTGTGTGTAGTGTGTGAGTGTCTGTGTATGTGTGTGTGTGTGTGTGTGTGTGTGTGTGTGTGTGTGTGTGTGTGTGTGTGTTTTGTGTGTGTGTGTGTGTGTGTGTGTGTGTGTGAGAGAGAGAGATTCAGATTCAGATTCAGAATATTTTATTGCCATTTAAGTCAGGTAGACTTATTTGACACTTAGACTTAGACTTAAGTAGATTATTTGTGTGTGTGTTTTGTGTGTGTGTGTGTGTGTGTGTGTGTGTGTGTGTGTGTGTGTGTGTGTGTGTGTGTGTGTGAGAGAGAAAAGGGAGAGAGGAGAGAGGGAGAGGGGATTCAGATTCAGATTCAGATTCAGATTCAAAATATTTTTTGCCATTTAAGTCAAGTAGAATTTATTTGACACTTAGACTTAGACTTAAGTAGACTTATGTGTGTGTGTTGTTGTGTGTGTGTGCGCGCGCGCGTGCGTCTGTGTGTATTGTTGTCCATGCAATTTTATATCAGCATGCATAATTATTTTCCCTTCTTATTAATTAATTTTTGGGGAGGGCTGGATGTACAAAAAATAAAAGCATGTAATGCTTAATCTTTTACCCTTTGAAAAAAAATTGTTCCCCCCCAAAATTGTTCGAGTGTGATAGCAGCTCTTGGCAGAGTATGTAAAGGTAAAGGTGTCCCATAACCTATAAGGTCGTAGGGGAGCGAGGCGTCAGAGACCTCACTTCTCTAGGGCCAGCATATTGAGGGCGGCGCCCATCTCCTCTCCCTCGCTGCATTACCTTCCCTGACCCTATAGAGGACAGGTACCCATTTACAGCTGGTTGAACTGGGGGGACTGTACTGAAGCCAAGGCACGCTCACAAACGGTCACCCATCCAACTGGTAACCACGCTCGACGCTGCTTAACTTGGCTGGGGGGAAAGCGAGTGCTCTAACCACTGAGCTATCCCGTCCCCGTAGGACATTAAAAAAACATAGTTTTTTTTTAAAAAGGAAAGAGGGTAGCATGGGGAAGGGGGTGGATTAATGAAACGAATATCCTGAAGTCGGAATGCGGCTACCTTCATGGTGGGGTAAAAAAAAAGGGTTGCAAGTTTTGAAAAATCTCACCATTGGTGAACCTCGGAGCTCTAGCCGAGGAACGAAAAAAAATATAGATGGGTGAGTGGGTGGATGGATGGGTGGATGGATGGGTAGGTAGATGGGTGGATGGTGGGTGAGTGGGTGGATGGATGGATGGATAGATTACTGACTGACTGACTGACTGAATAAATGAATGTCTGGTTGACTGACTGTTTGACTGACTGACTGATTGGCGGGCTGACCGATCGGCTGATTGGCTGACTGACTGATTGGCTGACTGATTGATTGGCTGACTGATTGGCTGATTTACTGACTGACTGATTAGATGACTGACTGATTGACTGACTGTCGCTAAATAATATTATGTGTAACATAGGAGAATCTCGGTTTATCGTTTCATCACAAGGATTAGCCTAATAGGGGAGTATTAGTGTTATTTATTGATTTATTTGTCGATTGGTTAATTTATTGATCTATCTAGTATCAATTTATTTATTTACTTACTTATTTATTCTTGTTATTTATTTATTATTTATTTGCGTATTTAGTATTTTTAGAATTTATTTTTTTATTTCCTAATTTATTCTTTTTTTCTTTATTTCTTTACTTATTCACTTAATTATTTGTTTATTCATTCATTTTTTAAAGCTTTGTATGTATGTTTGTATTTATTCATTTAGTTAGCGATTTTTTTTATACATTTATTCATTTAGCTATATATTTATTTATTTAGCTATTTATATATATCTCTATTTATCTTTCTATATATTTATTTAGCTATTTATCCATATATTTATATATCTATCTATTTATTTATCTATTTAGTTAGCTATTTATCAATATATTTAGTTAGCTATTTATCTATATATTTATTTAGTTAGCTATTTATCTATATGCTTATTGATTTAGCTAATTATCTATACATTAATTTATTTAGCTATCTATCTATCTATTTATTTATTTAGCCGTTTATCTATCTATCTATTTATTTAGCTATCTATATGTCTCTCTCTATATATTTATTTAGCTATTTATCTATATATAATTCGCCACTTTCGATATTTATTTTCGTTTATGCTGTTTCTACCGTCATCATCATCATCATCATCATCATCATCATCATCATCATCATCATCACCACCGTTAATGTTGTCATTATCATCATCACCATCATCATCATGATTATCATTATTTTCATTATTCTCTTCTACTTATCTGTATATTGATTGATTGATTGATTGATTGATGGATTGATGGATTGATTGATGTATGGATGGATGGATGAATTGATAGATTGATTGATGGATTGATGGATGGATGGATGGATGGATGGATTGATTGATTGATGTATGGATGGATGGATGAATTGATAGATTGATGGATTGATTGATTGATGGATGGATGGATGGATGGATTGATTGATGGATTGATTGATGGATGGATGGATTGATGGATGGATGGATGGTTGGATGGATTGGATTGGTTGATTGATGGATTGGTTTGATTGATGGATTGATTGATGGATGGTATGAATGATGGATAGATGATGGATGGATTGGTTGATGGGTTGATTGATGGATTGATTGATGGATGGATGAATTGATTGGATAGATGGATGGATTGATGGATGGATTGGTTGATTGGTTGATTGATGGATTGATTGATGGATAGATGGATGGATTGATGGATGGATGGATTGATGGATTGATTGATTGATGGATGGATTGACTGATTGATTTATTGATGGATTGATTGATGGATTGTGGCTGTGCAGGCTACGACTGCAGCTGTTGTCGCTGTGGACAGCCAGTGTCAAGAGGCTGGGCTATCAGCTGATCGCCTTCATGCTGCTGGTGTTCAGGGACTGGAATGATGAGGAGGTAGTCTGTCTGTCTGTCTGTCTGTCTGTCTGTCTCTGTCTTGTCTGTCTGTCTGTATCTCTGCCTGGCTGTTTGCCTCTCTGTCTGTCTGTCTGTTTGTTTGCTTCTCTGTCTGTCTGTCATGTCTGTCTGTCTGTTTTCCTCTCTGTCTGTCTGTTTGTCTGTTTGCCTGCTTGCCTCTGTCTGTCTGTCTGTTTGCCTCTCTGTCTGTCCGTCTGTCTTGTCTGTCTGTCTGTTTGTTTGCCTCTATGTCTGTCTGTCTGTCTGTATCGTCTGTCTGTCTATCTGGCCTTCTGTCTGAAAGTACTGGAACGACAAAGACGCACTTGTTTATTTATCTTTCTGTCTGTGTCTATGTGTCACACACACAACACACACACAGCACACACAATACACACACAACACACACACAACACACACAATACATACAACATACACAATACACACAACACACACACACACGCACGCATGCACGCACGCGCGCACACACACACAAACACACACACCACACACACTCTATAACCTCTCTCAAACCATTCCACAAACATTTTCCCTTTACACCCTTCATTCACTCACTCACTCAATCAATCAATCAATCAATCAATCAATCGATCAATCAATTGATCACTGAGGGAAAAAACCTGCAGCTCATCAATAATAGATCAATGTCACACGAACATGACACGTAAAAAGCAATTAGCCACGCTTTTGATTAATCGTCTGCTAATTGACGCTCCTGATCGTGTTATAATATCAATGAACGAATAGCGTGGAATTTTTTATGGTCGGTTTTTTTGTAGTTTTCTTTTTTGCTTTTTGGTTTGTTTGTTTGCTGTGGGGGTTTTTTGGGGGGTGGGGTGTGGGTTGAGGGGTGGGGGGTTCAATCATGCTGCACATCATGACGTTATTATTTTCGAGTGATGTGATTCTTGTGTAATAAATCAATGTATCAGGTAGGCAGGCAGGGGTTTAATCAGTGTGTGTGATTATTGTTCACGAATTTAATCAGCCCAGGTGAGACCATTTTTGTTTGTTCATGATCCAATTCAGAAAACGAATCGGTGTGTGATTGCTTTGGTTATTGTGTTGGTTGTTGTGGTGGGTGTGTTTTGTTACTGAGTTCGTTGGTCGACTGGCTGGTTAGCTGGTTAGTTAGCTGGTTAGTTAGTTGGATGGTTAGTTGGTTAGTTAGTTAATTAGTTCGTTATTTGATTGGCTGGTTGGCTGGCTTGCTAACAAAATAAACGAATTAAATTTTGTTTCAAAAAGCAAACCATCCCCAATTTTAAAACAAAAATGAAACTACCTAATCACAGTTTTGAAAACAAAAACTACCTAGTTATATTTTGGGGGGGACAATTACCCAATCCCATTTTCAAAAAAAAAATTACCCAGTCATGTTTTCTTAAAAAGAAATATCCAATAGCATTTTGTATTAAAAAATATATATACATAAAACCACCCAATCACTCAAGACTCAAGACGCAAGACTTTAGAATACTTTAATGTAAAGCAGTGAGGGAGAGGAGATGGGCGCCACCTGCCCTCAATATGCTGGCCCCCTAGAGAAGTGAGGTCTCTGACGCCTCGCTCCCCCTACGACCTTAATAATATAGGTTATGGGACTCCTTTACCTTTACCTTTTAGAGAAGTTGAGGTCTCTGACGCCTCGCTCCCCTACGACCTTATAGGTTATGGGACTCCTTTACCGTTACCTTTTAGAGAAGTGAGGTCTCTGACGCCTCGCTCCCCTACGACCTTATAGGTTATGGGACTCCTTTACCTTTACCTTTTAGAGAAGTGAGGTCTCTGACGCCTCGGTCCCCTACGACCTTATAGGTTATGGGACTCCTTTACCTTTACCTTTTAGAGAAGTGAGGTCTCTGACGCCTCACTCCCCTACGACCTTATAGCTCAGTGGTTGGAGCACTCGCTTTCCCCAAGCCAAGTTAAGCAGCGTCGAACGTGGTTACCACTTGGATGGGTGATCGTTTGCGCGCCTTGGCTTCAGTACAGTTCCCCCAGTTCACCCAGCTGTAAATGGGTACCTGCCTTCTTTAGGGTCAGTGAAGGTGAAGCAGCGAGGGAGAGGAGATGGGCGCCGTCCTCAATATGCTGGCCCTAGAGAAGTGAGGTCTCTGACGCCTCGCTCCCCCTACGACCTTATAGGTTATGGGACTCCTTTACCTTTACCGTTACCCTTTTACAAGACACGACAATGTCTCTCAGGTGAGCCTGCTTCAGCGGCTGTCGCGGAAGGATCGCGAGGAGCTTCTGCGGGTGCTGGAGTACCTGGACCTGACCCTCAAGCAGCACTGGCACGAGTACGGCAACTTCCAGGAGCTGCAGGAGAGGATCCACCGTCTGCAGATGATCATCGAAGAGGCGCCCGAGGCGGAGGACTCGAGTGAGTCAGTTTGGTGGGTGGTGTTGGTTTTTTTTTTTTGGTGGGGGGTGTGGTGGGGGGGGTTAGGGGGGGTGGTGGTGGGGTGGAGGGGTTGGGGTGGGGGTGGTGTGGGGTTGGGGGGGGGGTTGGTGGGGGGTGGTGGGATGTGTGGTAGGAAAAGGGAAGGATGGATTTGGGTGGATGGATGGATTTGGGTGGGTGGATGGGTATGTGGGTAGGATGGGTGGAGGAGAGAAGGGAGGGTGGAGGAGAGAAGGGGAGGGTGAAGGAGAGAAGGGGAGGGTGGAGGAGGGGGGAGGGTGGGTGGGTGGTGGGGGGTGTGGTGGTGTTGAGGTAGGTGGTGTGGGGATGGGTGGGGGTGGTTGGGGAGGGTGTGTGGGTGGGTGGTGGGGTGGGGGGATGTGGGGGAGGGTGGGGGTGTGAGGGTGGTGGTGTGTGGAGTGGGGTGGGGAGGGTGGGAAGGAGGGTGGGTGGGAGTGGAGGAGGGAAGGGTAGTGGGTTGAGGGTGTTGGTGGGTGAGGTTGGGGGTGGGAGAGGGGGTGGGGAAGGGTGGGTGGAGGGTGTGGTTTTTTGGGGGGGAGGTGGCGGTGGTTGGGATGGGGGAAGGATTGGGGTGGGGTGGGGGAGGGTGGGGTGTGGTCAAGTATGCTGTTGGATAGTAAGGTATGGTGTGGTGTGGTGTCGTGGTGTGGTGTTGTGTGGCGTGGCGTGGTGTGGAGTGGAGATGTGGTGTGTTGTTGTGTGGTGTTCTGCTCTGAAGACGGAGTGTGTCGGCTGAGGCCAGCAGGCGGACCTCCTGTAGACTTACAAGCACAGGAGAAGACCTGGCACTACATACCCCGCCTAACAGGGAACACAGAAGAAGAAGAAGAAGAAGAAGAAGAAGAAGAAGAAGAAGAAGAAGAAGAAGAAGAATTGCGAAGAAGAAGAAGGAGGAGGAGGAAGAAGAAGGAGGAGGAGGAGGAGGAAGAAGGAGAAGAAGAAGAAGAAGAAGAAGAAGAAAGAAGAAAGAATTGCAAAGAAGAAGAAGAAGAATTGCAAAGAAGAAGAAGAATTGCGAAAAAGAAGAAGAATTGCGAAGGAGAAGAAGAATTAAGAAGAAGAAGAAGAATTAAGAAGAGAAAGAAGAAGAAGAAGAAGAAGAATTGCGAAGGAGAAGATTGATTGATTGATTGATTGATTGAATCTTTAATGGGTAAAGAATTAGGCACAATAAAGGCCTTTTTACAATTCTGCCCCCCCAAAAAAAAAAACTTGAAGTAATTAAAAACAAAAGAAAGCAAAAACCAAAAGAAAACGTAAACAACAGACAAAAATGGTGGAAACTCTACCTTGAACAAATTAACAAATTCAGAAAGACTTGGGGGAAAGCCCATTAACTGAATGCAAGAAGAAGAAGAAGAAGAAGAAGAAGAAGAAGAAAGAAGAAGAAGAGAAGAAGAAGAAGAAGAAGAAGAAAAAAAGAAGAGGAAGAAGAAGAGGAAGAAGAAGAAAGGAAGAAGAAGAGGAAGAAGAAGAAGAGGAAGAAGAAGAAGAAGAGGAAGAAGAAGAAGAAGAAGAAGAAGAAGAAGAAAGAGAAAAAGAAAGGAAGAAGAAAGAAGAAGAAGAGAGGAAGAAGAAGAAGAGAGGAAGAAGAAGAAGAAGAAGAAAAAGAAATAGAGAAAAGTAGAGGAGAAGAGGAGGAGGGAGGAGAAGAACACGAAGAAGAACAACAAAAGAGAAGAAGAGAAAGAAAAAAGGAGAAGGAGGAGGAGAAGGAGGATGTACACTGATAACAATTGTTGTGTTTATGTCTGATCTGACAGATCACGAGTTCCTTCAGACTGTGGTGGTGCAGATCAAAACACTGGAGGATCTGCTCAGGAAATACAAGGTAATAACAGCAACAACAACAAAACAACAACAACAGCAACAACAACAACAACAATAACAGCAACAACAACAGCAACAACAACATCAACAAAAAGTTTAAAGCAACAACAGCAATAAAAAAAATTTTTTTTTAATTTTATTCTTTTATATCGAGGATAACGGAATCAACACTCATGTGCTTTTTTACATCCAGTCCCCGTGTGTATGCAGTTTTATAAATCTGTCATCTTCTCCCACCGGCACACAATGGCCTACTCATACGAAAAGCCGAACAAGATTTAACGTGAGCGCAAGATGTTGTGCGTGCGTTCGCACACGGGGCCTCGGTTTATAGTCTCTCATCCGAAGGACTTATGGGGAGAGTGGAGTCTGCACTGATGTTAACTCCAGGGGAAAATATCCCCTTGACCGGGAATTGAACCCGGGTTGTCAGATTGCGAGCGCAATGTTCTATCCACTAGGTTATCCCGTCCCCCTAATAACAGAGAGTAACAGCAATAAAAGCCACCACAAAAAACCCCACAAAAGACAAAACAACAGTTACAAAACAACAACAACGCAACAACAGCAAGCTAAACAATAATATCATCAAACAAAAACAACAACAGAAAAATAACGTCAACAACAACAATATTGGCAAAATGTAAAAACAGAAACAACCAGGGGAACAAGCATAACAACTCGAGAAGAAAGTAACAAATGACATCAACATCTTTAATGACAACGATAAGAAATCCGTGGAATTACAACAACAGCGTTGATAAGCATCAATAGGAACAACAAAAAAGATACAAAACCTGTACGTAATTTGACAACCCCCCCCCCCCCCAAAAAAAAAAAAAAAAAAAAATTGAAGAAACGAAGAATGAAAAGAACGTAGAGAAAGATAAATTCTTAGTGAGAAAAGGAATTGATAAATGAAATGTAAAAAATAAAAATTGGAAGAAAAATTTACAGACAGAATAGAAAAAGAAAAGAGAATATAAGAAGGAAAAAACAGGAAAATGAAAAAAGAACCCAAAGGAAATATTAAGATATACAGGTTAAAAAGAAAATAAAGAAGAAGGAGAAGAAGAAACAGAAAAAGAAGAAGAAGAATTGCTAAGAGGAAGAAATGCGAAGAAGAACTGCGAAGAAGAAGAATTGCGAAGAGAGAAGAAGAAGAAGAAGAAGAAGAAGAAGAAGAAGAAGAAGAAGAAGAAAAAGAAAAGAACAAGAATTAAGAACAAGAAGAAGAAGAATAGCGAAGAAGAAGAAGAACAAAAAGAAGAATAAAAACAACAACAACAACAAAACAACAACAACAACAAAAATGCAACACAATTTTTTTTTTAAACTTACGAGACTTCAACCCACAACCTAACCACCCCCCACCTAACCCCACCCCCACCTCTCCACCCCTCCCCACAAAAAAAAAATCAGTACTTCACACTGCTTTAAACCAACACGGAATTTTCTTTTTTCATTACCCCCCCCCCCAAAAAAAAAAAAAAAATTAAAAAAAAAAAAGAAGAAGAAAATATTCTGTGCACTATCTATTGTGACGGCGGTAAGTGAGGTGAACTGAATGGCATTGGATGTGCATTCCAGGACTTTTGGGCTTTCTGGGAGACGTACAAGACGATTGTGGAGCTGATCAAACAGCCTGAGTTCTTACTGGTCTGTGATAAATGGGAGCAGCTCAGATACATCACCACCGCTCATTTCGTCAGGTGTGTGTGTGTGTTGTGTTGTGTTGTGTGTGTGTTGTGTTGTGTGTGTGTGTGTGTGTGTGTGTGTGTGTTTGTGTGTTGTGTGTGTGTTGTGGGGTGGGGTGGGGTGGGTGGGGTGCGTGTGTGATGTGGTGTGTGTGTGTGGTGTGGTGTGGTGTGTGTGGTGTTGTGTGTGTGTGTTGAGGTGTGTGAGTGTTGTGTGTGTTGTGTGGTGGGGTGGTGTGGTGGGTGTGTGTTGTGTGTGTGTTTTGGTGTGGTGTGGTGTGTGTGTGGTGTGATGTGGTGTGGTGTGGTGTGGTGTGTGTGTGTGTGTGTGGTATGGTGTGTGTGTGTGTTGTGTGTATGTGTTGTGTTGTGTGAGTGTGGTGTGGTGGTGTGTGTGTGTGTGTTGTGTGAGTGTATGTTGTGTGTGTGTTTGTGTTGTGTGTGTATGTGTGGTGTGAGTGTGTGTGTGTGTTGTGTGTGTGTATGTGTGTGTTTGTTCTTTAATTTAACGTTTTTCCCCCACTATGAGTGATATTAGACGGTGTGTGTGTGTGTGTGTGTGTGTGTGTGTGTTGTGTGTGTGTGTGTGTGTGTGTGTGTGTGTGTGTGTGTTGGTGTGTGTGTTGTTGTGTGTGTGCACACGAACACCACAAACTCTTATTTTAACAGTGGATAAAGTGACTGGTATGTACATTTTTATTTACAAGATTTATTCATATGCATCAAGTTCCATTTCTACCCATCAAAATATGAAAGAGGGCCATACACAGACCCCTTGGGGAACACCGTATATAACAATTCATAACTTGAGGATATGATACACATATATTTGTATTCATAGAGTTTACCCTTGTTTTTGCTTGGACCAAATCTACACAGTTTTATCGTATTTCATACATAGTAAATGTCTGATGAAATGAAGCATGGGTGGTGACATTGAATGCCTTAGTAAAGTCAGCATTGAATGCCTTTGTAAAGTCAGTATTGAAGGCCTTTGTAAAGTCAGTATTGAAGGCCTTTGTAAAGTCAGTAATTATTGTCTTTGCAGAGTCAGTGAACAAAGTACCTCAGGTTCTCTTTTTTCTGTCTTTTTTAGATATTCTATAAAACCAATGATTTAGTAAATTGTTAAGTGCAGTCTGGCACCATGTTTTGTTGTTCGTTTGTTTTTATATGCCTGACTTATTTTTGATGCTAAAAAGATTGAGAAAATATTAGCGACAACCCCCCCACCCCCAAACAAAACAAGTACAAATTCAAATTCTTTATTTCCTGTCATCCCTTTAGGGATATGGATGATTTTACACAACATCAATGAACAAAATCATAACCGAATATCATACATGCACTATGTAGCTGGATATTTGAACACATTACTATAGAACAACAATTGTCTGTTTATATATATCAGTCTTGGAACAAAGTTTACATGTTATTTCTGATAGTACTAGTCATGTTAACAACATTAAGCAGAGTCTTCTTATTTGATGAAGAAAAGAGTTGTTCATACTTCAAAGTGTTTGGATGTTTAGCGTAATATTTTGGTAAACTTTTTTTTACGAATTTCGTTAAACATTGGACAAATAAAAAAGTAATGAAATTCGTCACCAATATCACCACTATTGCATTTTATACAATTTCTTTCATTTTTTTGAATTCCCTCAAAACGGAAAATATCAACAGGCAGATTGTTATTATTTGTGCAAAACTGGGCAAATCGAACAGAAGCATTGGATGGCAATTACAGTAAATACTTTTTCAACGCAAAATTTTGTTTGAAACATTCGATAATTGGTATAAATAAATATCTTCTGGATTCACTACTGTGTACCACCTTATGAATGCAATGCATCACATAAGCATTGCTTGACTTTGGTTTTTAAACCCAATTGTAACTACTTTCAAGAACCCACACAAAGAAACAAGTGATGCTTTAATGAATCAAGGTATGGGCTAAAGACTATTGACTGCCTGGTGATTAGGTTCTGGGATGTAGACCCTATCCAAGCAGACTCCATTGATGGCGACATTGTATGCAGCAAGTCTACCAGCCTCCTCATGCAAGAAAAGTAACTCGAGGATTACTCTTCCTTCTAATCCGATTATTTATCTCCCTTCTTTTTTCTCGTGTACTGCATTAATTTTCGGTTGAATTTCATTTCGTGTCTGTGGGGTTTTTTGGGTTTTTTTTTAATAAATTGGGGAAAAGGTTTGTTTGGTGATGCATTTTGTTGATTTATTTGATTTGATTTTTTTTAGGGGGTGGGGTATTTTTATGTTTGGGTTTTATTTGTTGGTCTTTTTTTTATTCATTTATTTGCTCTTTTTATTTTTCTTATTTTGTTTGTTTAATTGTTTCTGGTGAATTTTTGGGGGGTACTTTTTCTCTAATTTTTTCTCTCAGATTTGTCAATACTTTAAGAGTAAGAGTTAAATGATTTTTTTTATCTTTATTTCTTTGATTCAGTTTTAACTTTATCTCTAAATTTCATTTTACAATCCTTATTCTTAAAAAAAACCACCTCAATCTTTTGAAAGCAATTATTCTTTTTTAATCTTATTTTCTTAGATTCAGTTTGATCTTTGATCTCTAAATTTTGATTTTGAAGTTCTTGCTCCTAAAATGTTCAAACGTTTTGAAGCAATGTTTGCATGTTTTTCTTCTATCTGTAATCTGGGTCATTTTATTTTCATCTTTTTAAAAAAACCAATCACTGTTGCATGAACTTAATCTGATCACAATCTCACATTCATTTTGATTAATTTATTCTGTGGTTGTCGCCTGTAACTTTCATTGTTGTCTTTAACTTCTGTCTCCCAAGTTAACAAGTATGGTACAAACAAACCCAACAATAGCTATAAACAAGTAAACGTATTAACTCTCTCTCTGTCTCAGTCTGTCTGTCTCTGTCTGTCTCTCTCTGTCTCTGTCTTTCTGTCTGTCTCTCTCTGTATTTCTGTCTCTGTCTCTCTGTCCCTCTCTGTCTTTCTCTCTGTCTCTCTCTCTCTGTCTCTCTCTCTCTGTCTCTCTCTCTGTCTCTGTCTTTCTGTCTGTCTGTCCCTCTCTTTGTCTCTCTCTCTGTCTCTGTGTCTCTGTCTCTGTGTCTCTGTCTCTCTCTGTCTCTGTCTCTCTCTGTCTCTCTGTCCCTCTCTGTCTCTCTCTTTCTGTCTGTCTCTCTTTGTCTCTCTCTCTCTGTCTCTCTGTCTCTCTGTTTTTCTGTCTGTTTTTCTGTCTCTCTCTGTGTCTCTCTCTGTCTCTGTAATTCTGACTGTCTGTCTCTCTCTCCCCTCCCTCTCTCTCCCTCTCTCTCTCCCTCTCTCCCTCCCTCTCCATTCCCCCCCCTCCCTCTCTCTCTCTCTCTCCCTCCCTCCCTCTATTCCCCCACTCTCTCTCTCTGTCTCTCTCTCTCTCTCTCTCTCTCTCTCTCTCTCTCTCTCTCTGTGAATCGGACCAGATCTTTCGTTTATTCTTAAATCGTCTTTTCATTCTTTACTGAAGCTATCTAATAGCTATCACACCAGCAACTCCCACACAACCCCTCTTCTAGAGGTAACGCGCCTGTCTAGAAAGCCAAAAGTCCGGGTCGGAAGTGCGCGGTGGTTCGATCCCCGTTTGAGCCCGAAACTTCCCCCCCCCCCCCCCCCCCCCATCCATTTCACCATGAGTGGTGGTCTGGGTGCTAGTCTTTCGGATGAGACGTTAAACCTAGGTTCCGTGTGTGACGCAAAACTATTTTAGCGCGCGTAAAAGAACCCACGGCAACAAGGGAGTTGTCGCTTGCAAAATTCTGTAAGAAAAAAAAGCTCATTCTGATAAAGGGAAACAAATACAGTTGCAGACAGGAAAAAGATAATAAAAAAAACACCACATAATGGGTGGCGCCCCGGGGAGAGAGGGAGAGAGAGAGAGAGAGAGAGAGAGAGAGAGAGAGAGAGAGAGAGAGAGAGAAGAGAGAGAGAGAAGAGAGAGAGAGAGAGAGAGAGAGAGAGAGAGAGAGAGAGAGAGAGAGAGAGAGAGAGAGAGAGAGAGAGAGAGAGAGAGAGCAGCAGCAGCAGCAGCACGAATTTCACGCAGAGAAATCTGACGAGACTGAAAGTAGTATGAAAAAAGAAAAAAACAAAAAAACCCAAAAAAACCCCCAAAAATGGGTTTAGGATTTTTGTTTGTCCTTCTCAGATCTGCACAATCTGTTTTCACTATCTTTTGCTGTTTGCTTCATTTAGTTTTTAGCAGTCCCCGACATCGGAATGTGGCTACCTTCATGGTAGGCAACTAGACGGCCACATACGCAAAATCTCACCATTGGTGAACCTCGGAGCTCTAGCCGAGGAACGAAAAAAATAAAATAAATAGTTGGTCCAAAAGGGGTACGGGATAGCCTAGTGGTCAGAACATTGCGCTCGCAAATCTGACGACCCGGGTTCGATTCCCGTTCAAGGGGGATATTTTCCCCCTGGTGTTAATGTCAGTGCAGACTCTACTCTCCTCAAAAGTCCTTAGGATGAGACTATAAACTGAGGTCCCGTGTGCGAACGCACGCAGAACATCTTGCGCATACGTGAAATCCGGTTCCGCTTTTCGTAAGAGTAGGCCAATGTGTGTCGGTGGGAACAGATGACAGAATTTACAAAATTGCATACACACGGGGCTGGATGTAAAAAAAAAAGCACACAAGTGCTTGTTCCATTTTCCTCGATCTAAAAGAATAAAATAAAATAAATTTTTAAAAAGATAAATAGTTGCTCTGGTTAAAGTTTGTCTTTTTTTAAATAATCTTTTTGATTTTCATTTTGGATTAGTTTCTTTTCAATCTTGGTAGAGGGTATACTTAATTTTGTTCTGTCGTTTTTATGCACGAAACTTGATTTTATACATTTTGTTGTTGTTTGCGAATTTGCATGTTTTTATGAGTGAATGAATAAATGAATAGTTGTGTGTGTGTGTGTGTGTGTGGTGTGTGTGTGTGTGTGTGTGTTGTGTGTGTGTGTGTGTGTGTGGTACATTGACAATAGTTCCCACACCTACACGTGCATGTCACACAATCCCACTAACATTGGGAACTTGAATAATTTCGCAACCTTCACACAACTTTATTGATGTCGTTTTTATGGATATATTTTCTTTCAACAATTACACAGTTCTAACAAATAATAATGATAAATTATATGGAATTTATATAGCGCTGAATCTTGTAAAACAAACAACGACACAGTTCTGTTTGCTGATGGGGGTAGATAATTGTTTGTACCAACTTTGGACAGAAATTTGAATTTAACGCTGAACCGAATTCACACGGGTATCTTGACTTGGGGACGGGATAGCTCAGTGGTCGGAGCACTCGCTTTCCCCCAGCCAAGTTAAGCAGCGTCGAGCGTGGTTACCAGTTGGATGGGTGACCGTTTGCGCGACTTGGCTTCAGTACAGTTCCCCCAGTTCACCCAGCTGTAAATGGGTACCTGCCCTCTTTAGGGTCAGGGAAGGTAAAGCAGCGAGGGAGAGGATATGGGCGCCGCCCTCAAAATGCTGGCCCCTAGAGAAGCTGAGGTCTCTGACGCCTCGCTCCCCTACGACCTTATAGGTTATGGGACTCCTTTACCTTTGCCTTTTTATCTTGACTCAAAATTTGCATGATGATTGTGTCAATATGTTTTATCACTTTGACACACATTGACACACTTGTACGCTAACAATACGTATGTATCTGTCACCAAATCTTTACTTCCAAGTCGACTGCTAACAGTATAGATCTGATCTGATCTCTTCTGATCTGATCTGATATGATAATTATTATATGATTTTATATGATATGATATGATTTAACAATATTTGTAAGAGACGGAGATAACAGATTGAAGTATGATGATTGTGTATTTTCTCTGATTTTAACATGTTTCTGATTTTTCTTTGTCTGTTGATAATTTTTTGTTTTGTTTCTCTCGCTTTGTCTCTGTCTCTGTCTGTCTGTGTGTCTGTCTCTGTGTGTCTTTCTGTGTCTATCTTTCTGTGTCTGTCTGTCTCACTCACTCACTCATTCACTCATATCAGTCTCTCTCTCTCTCTCTCTCTCTCTCTCTCTCTCTCTCTCTCCTTCTCTCTCCCTCTCCCTCTCTCTCTCTCCCTCTCTCTCTCTCTCTCTCTGTACGTGTGTGTGTGTGGGTATGTATGTATGTATGTATATATGTATGTATGCATGCATGTATGTGTACACGCACGCACGCACGCACACACACACACACACACACACACACAATCACATCATCTCACCATTGGTGAACCTGGTAGCTCTAACTGAAAAATAACAACAAAACAAAACAAAAATCAGTAATGTTAACAATTCAACGACAACAATGAACACGAAAAAAACCACGAAATGTGGAGTAATAACCAATAAGAACCACGATAATAAGAACGATACTAAAGATTCACCCTCCTCCCCTCCTCCCCCCCCCCCCCCCCACGAGGGGATGCCGGGGGAGTCTGTCAGTATAAACAGCATCCCCACCTCCTGAAAATTCTGTGCGAGGAATTCCCTCTTTTCTATCCTCTCTTTGTTTCTGTCTCTCTCTCTCTATGTCTCTCTCTTTCTCTGTCTCTCTCTCTCTCTGTCTCTCTCTTTCTCTGTCTCTCTATGTCTCTGTCTTTCTCTCTGTCTCTCTCTCTCTGTCTCTGTCTCTCTGTCTCTCTCTCTACCTCCCTCTCTCTCTCTCTCTCCCTCTTTCTTTTCCTGTCACCTCCTTCTCATCGATTTTCTGCCTTCTTGGTCCATTCTCCTCCTGCCTTTTTTTCCCTTCAGGAAGACTTAAAAGAGAACAATTCTCCTCCACACTGAAGTCGGATATCGCAGGGCCTGACTTGTCAGGCGCTTAACGGCAGCGCAACGTATTTTCGCTTATATGACACACAGCAGTAGTTGCTGTCTGACCTTTCGAAGAAGAAGAAGAACAACAACAACAACAAGAACAAGAACAAGAAGAACAAGAATTGCGAAGAAGAAGAAGAAGAAGAATAGGAGGAGATGGAGGAGGAGGAGGAGGAGGAGGAGGAAGAAGAATTGCGAAGAAGAAGAAGTAGAATTTAGAAGAAGAAGAATTGCGAAGAAGAAGAATTGCGAAGAAGAAGAATTGTGAAGAAGAAGAATTGAAGAAGAAGAATTGTGAAGAACAAGAACAGGAAGAAGAACAAGAAGAATTACGAAAGAAGAAGAAGAATACTGGAGATGAAGATGATGAAGAAAAAGATAACGATGATGATGACGACAATGATGACGACGACGACGATGCTGATAATGACGATGATGATGCCTATGACGTTGATGATCACGATAATGATGACAATGCTGCTGCTGCTGCTGCTACTACTACTACTACTACTACTACTACTACTACTACTACTACTACTCCTCCTACTCCTCCTCCTCCTCCTCCTACTACTACTACTACTACTCCTCCTACTCCTACTACTCCTACTACTTCTATTTCTGCTGCTGCTGCTGCTGCTGCTAATGACAACGACACTGACACTGACAGAAATGACAATGACACTGGCACTGACAGCAATGACAATGACACTGAGGACAACGACACTGACAGCAACGACACTGGCAGCAATGACACTGACAACAACGACACTGACAGCAATGTTACTGACAGCAATGACACTGACAGCAATGGCACTGACGACAATGACACTGACAGCTATGACACTGACGACAACGACACTGACAGCACTGACACTGACGACACTGACAACACTGACACTGATATAAATGGCACTGACAGCAATGACACTGACGACAATGACACTGACGACAATGACACTGACGCCACTGACACTGACAACAACACTGACTCTGACATTGACAACAACGACACTGAAACTGACAACAATGACACTGACAACAATGACGACAATGACACTGACGACAATTACACTGACGACAACGACACTGACAGCACTGACACTGACGACAACTGACACTGGCAACAACGACACTGACAGCAACAACACTGACACTGCCAATGGCACTGACACTGACAGCACTGACACTGACATCAACAACACTGATACTGACAACAACATCAACAACACTGACGACACTTACACTGACAACACTAACAACAACAACACTGACAACACTGCCACTGACAACATCACTGACAATAACAACAACACTGCCACTGCCACTGACAACACTGCCACTGCCACTGCCACTGCCACTGACAACACAACCAATGACACTGACACTGCTTGGGCTGCTCAGGTTCTGGGACACGGACCTGAACGTGGCCGAAGGGGACCTCACCCGGCAGACGGCCAGCCTGGCCCTGCACGAGACGCCCTCTGAGGAGCTGGTCAGCAGCGAGGTCACCATTGCCGAGGAACACGAGGACACCACCACAGAGACTGTCAGTGGAGTTTGGGGGTGGTTGGGGGGTTGGGGTGGGGGGGGGGGGGGGGTTGGGGTGGGGAGGGGGGTTGGGGGGGGGGAGGGGGGTTGGGGGGTTGGGTGGGGAGGTGGGGGTTGGGGTGGGGGAGGGGTGGGGTGGGTTGGGGGTGGTGGGGGGTTGAGGGGGTGGATGGTGGGTGTGGTGGTGGTGGTATGGGGAGGGAGGGTTGGTGGGGGTGGGGGGGTGGGGGTGGGTGTAGAGGGGGGTGGGGGGTGGGGGTGGTGAGGAGGGGGGGTGGGGGGGTTGAGGAGGGGATGGGGGAGGGAAGGGGTGGTGGTTGGGGGGATTGGGTTGGGGTGCGGGTTGGTGGTGGTTGGGGGGTGGTGGTGGGTGGGGAGTTGGGGTGGGGGGGGTGGGTGGGGGTGGTGAGGAGGGGGGTTGGGTGGGGGTGGTGGGGAGGGGGGGGTTGGGGGGGTGGGGGAGTGTGTGGGTTGGGTGGTGGTTGGTGGGGGGGTGGTGGTTGTGGGGGTGGTTGGTGGGGTTGGGGTGTGGTGGTGGGAGTGTGGTGTGTGTGTGGTGGTGGGGGGTTGGGTGGGGGTGTGGGGGTGGGGGGTGGGTGTGGTGGTGGGAGTGGGTGGGTGGGTGGGGTTGGTGTGGGTGGTGGTTGGGGTGGGGTGGTGGTGGTGGTGGTAGGGGGCGATGTGGTGGCCGGTGTGTGAGTTTGTGAGTAAGTGGGAGGGGGATGTGAGTTTGGGAGGTAGGTGTGTGTGTGTGTGTGTGTGTGTGTGTGTGTTGGAATGAGAGAGAGAGAGGGGGAGAGAGAGAGGGAGAGGGAGAAAGAGGCGATTGTGTGTGTGTGTGTTGTGTATTTCAGTGAGAGAGCAGGAGAGTGAAGGGAGCGATATATATTATATATATATATAATATAATATATATATATATTATATAGAGAGAGAGAGAGGGGATTGACGAGAGAGAGAGAGGAGAGAGAGAGAGAGGATAGATAGATGATAGATAGATAGAGAGATTGTGTGTGTGTGTGTGTGTTTTTGACTTTACGTCTTTCCTTAAAGGTGATATAAGACGGCAGGATGATTGATGTAATCGGTAATATATGATGGTGATGGTAATGAATGTATGGAGATGAGATGGTGAGAGATGATGATGGTGGTGGTGTGGTTGTAGTGGTAGTGGATGTAGTGGTAGTGGATGGTGGTGGTAGTGATGGTGTGTAGTGATGGTTGTGAAAGAGAGATGATGGATGATGATGGTGATGATGAGATGATGATGATGATGATGATTGATGATGATTGATGGACGGCGTATGATGATGCTGTGATGATGGTCGTGGTGGTAGTGAGAGGTGGTGGTATTGATAATGACAATGATAATGACAATGATAATACATGATAATGACAATGGACCATGATCCAACACAGGTGTCTACAGCGTGGTCGAGGAACAGCACACCTTTGTCATCAAGGGGGTGGTGGATCCCCGAGACAATCAGAGCATCCTGGACCTGCAGCAGGCCATCGTCCTGGGCGTCGTGGATCAGGTCACCTGCCTACCTGCCTGCCTGCCTTGCTGCCTGCCTTCCTGCCTTTCTGGCTTTCTGGCTTTGTTTGTTTGTTGCTTTGTTTGTTTGTGTCTTTCTTTCTTGCCTTCCTTTGGTACTTGTTTGTTTCTTTCTTTCTTTGTTTCTTTCTTTCTTGGTTACTTTGTTTGTTTGTTTCCTTCTTTTCTGTATTACTTTGTTTGTTGGTTTCTTTCGTTCCTTTCTTTCTTGCTGTTTTTCCTTCTTTCTTTCTTTGTTACATTTTTTTCTTTGTTACTTTTTTCTTTCTTGGTTACTTCGTTTCTTTCTTTCTTGGTTACTTTGTTTGTTTGTTTCCTTCTTTCTGTATTACTTTGTTTGTTTTTTTTCGTTCCTTTCTTTCTTGCTGTTTTTCCTTCTTTCTTTCTTTGTTACTTTGTTTCTTTCTTTCTTTGTTACTTTCCTTCTTCTTTCTTTGTTACTTTGTTTCTTTCTTTCTTTGTTACTTTGTTTCTTTCTTTCTTTGTTACTTTGTTACTTTCTTTCTTTGTTACTTTGTTTCTTTCTTTCTTTGTTACTTTGTTTCTTTCTTTCTTTGTTACTTTGTTTCTTTCTTTCTTTGTTACTTTGTTTCTTTCTTTCTTTGTTACTTTGTTTCTTTCGTTCCTTTCTTTCTTGCTGTTTTTCCTTCTTTCTTTCTTTGTTACTTTCTTTCTTTCTTTGTTTCTTTCTTTGTTACTTTGTTTGTGTCTTTCTATCGTTCCTTCCTTTTTTTCCTGTTTTTCCTTCTTTCTTTCTATCTGTTTTTCTTTCTTTCTTTCTTTCTTTGTTACTTCCTTTCTTCCTTCCTGCCTGCTTTCCTTCCTACCTTCCTTCCTTCCTTCCTGCCTGCCTGCCTTCCTTCCTTCCTGCCTGCCTGCCTTCATTCCTTCCTTCCTGCCTGCCTGTCTGCCTTCCTTCCTGCCTTCCTTCCTTCCTGCCTTCCTTCCTTCCTTCCTGCCTGCCTTCCTTCCTTCCTTTCTGCTTTTCTTCCTTCCTTCCTTCCTGCCTGCCTTCCGTCCTGCCTTCCTTCCTTCCTTCCTGCATTCCTTCCTGCCTTCCTTCCTTCCTTTCTACATGCCTTCCTTCCTTCCTTCCTTCCTTCCTTCCTGCCTGCGTTCCTTCCTTCCTGCCTTCCTTCCTTCCTTCCTGCCTTCCTTCCTGCCTTCCTGCCTGCCTTGCTTTGTTTGCTTGTGTCTTTCTTGCTTTGTTTCCTTGTGTCTTTCTTGCTTTGTTTCCTTGTGTCTTTTTTGCTTTGTTTCCTTGTGTCTTTTTTGCTTTGTTTCCTTGTGTCTTTCTTGCTTTGTTTTTGTTTTTGTCTTTCTTGCTTTGTTTGTTTGTGTCTTTCTTGCTTTGTTTGCTTGTGTCTTTCTTGCTTTGTTTGTTTGTTTGTGTCTTGGTTTGTTTGTTTGTTTGTGTCTTTCTTGCTTTGTTTGTGTCTTTCTTGCTTTGTTTGTTTGTGTCTTTTTTGCTTTGTTTCCTTGTGTCTTTCTTGCTTTGTTTGCTTGTGTCTTTCTTGCTTTGTTTGCTTGTGTCTTTCTTGCTTTGTTTGCTTGTGTCTTTCTTGCTTTGTTTGTTTGTGTCTTTCTTGCTTTGTTTGCTTGTGTCTTTCTTGCTTTGTTTGTTTGTTTGTGTCTTTCTTGCTTTGTTTGTTTCTTTCTTGCTTTGTTTGTTTGTGTCTTTCTTGCTTTGTTTGTTTGTTTGTGTCTTTTTTGCTTTGTTTGCTTGTGTCTTTCTTGCTTTGTTTGCTTGTGTCTTTCTTGCTTTGTTTGTTTGCTTGTGTCTTTCTTGCTTTGTTTTTGTTTTTGTCTTTCTTGCTTTGTTTGCTTGTGTCTTTCTTGCTTTGTTTGCTTGTGTCTTTCTTGCTTTGTTTGTTTGTTTGTGTCTTTCTTGCTTTGTTTGATTGTGTCTTTTTGCTTTGTTTGTATGTGTCTTTCTTGCTTTGTTTGTTTGCTTGTGTCTTTCTTGCTTTGTTTGTTTGTTTGTGTCTTTCTTGCTTTGTTTGTTTGTGTCTTTCTTGCTTTGTTTGTTTGTGTCTTTCTTGCTTTGTTTGTTTGTGTCGTTCTTGCTTTGTTTGTATGTGTGTTTCTTGCTTTGTTTGCTTGTGTCGTTCTTTTTGGCTTTGTTTGTATGTGTCTTTCTTGCTTTGTTTGTATGTGTCTTTCTTGCTTTGTTTGTTTGTGTCTTTCTTGCTTTTTTTGTTTGTGTCTTTCTTGCTTTGTTTGTTTGTGTCTTTCTTGCTTTGTTTGTTTGTTTTGTGTCTTTCTTGCTTTGTTTGTTTGTGTCTTTCTTGCTTTGTTTGTTTGTGTCTTTCTTGCTTTGTTTGCTTGTGTCTTTCTTGCTTTGTTTGTTTTGTTGCTTTGTTTGTTTGTTGCTTTGTTTGTTTCTGGCTTTGTTTGTTTCTGGCTTTGTTTTGTTTCTGGCTTTGTTTGTTTCTGGCTTTGTTTGTTTCTGGCTTTGTTTGTTTGTTGCTTTGTTTGTTTCTGGCTTTGTTTGTGTCTTTGTTGCTTTGTTTGTTTGTTGCTTTGTTTGTTTGTGTCTTTGTTGCTTTCTTTGTTTGTTGCTTTGTGTTTATTTGTTTGTTTCGTTCTTCTTTCTGTCTTTCTTTCTGGTTTTCCCTTCTTTTTCTTTCTCTTTCTTTCTTTCTTTCTTTCTTTCTTTCTTTCTTTCTGTCTGTCTGTCTGTCTGTCTGTCTGTCTGTCTTTTCTTCTTTGTCACTTTGTTTCTTTCTTTCTGGTTTTCCTTCTTTCTTTCTCTCTTTCTTTTCTTTCTTCTTGCCTTTCTTTGTTACTTTGGTTTTTTTTGTTTCTTTCTTTGTTTCTTGCTTTCTTTGTCTATTTGTTTTTTCGTTTGTTTCTTCCTTCTTCCTTCCTTTGTTTGTTTCTTCTTTTCTTCTTTCGTTCCTTTGTTTGTTTGTTTCTTTCTTTGTTAGTTAGTTAGTTTGTTTCTTTCTTTGTCATTTTCTTTTTTCTTCTTTCCTTCCTTCCTATCTTTCTGTTTTCTTTCTACCCTC
>CM054165.1:34137187-34139687 GCA_028751875.1 Rapana venosa
CCGAGTGGGTCACTCAAGACCTACTCTGTCCACGGGGTGGGATGGACCCAAAAGAAGAAGGATAGAGGATAGAGTGGATGAAGAGGGAGGGAGTGGGGGTTGGGTTGGTGTGTGGGTTGGGGGTGGTGAGAGGGGTGTGGGGGGGAGGTGGCGGGTTGGGTTGGTGTGGGTAGTGGTCTGGTGGCTGGGTTGGTGGTGGGGAGGGGGAGGGGGGGTGGTGGGAGGGTTTGGGTGTGTGAGGTTGGGTAAGGGGTGGGTGGGGTGGTCGTGGGGGGTTGGGATGGAGTGGGGGGGTTGTGTGGTGGGGTGGTGGTGGGGTAGGGTGGTGTGGTGGGGTGTGTGGTGTGGTGTGGTGGGGGGGTGTGGGGTTGGTGGGGTAGGGGAGGGGGGTGGGGAAGGGGGGTGTGGGTGGTGGGGAGGGTGGGGGAGGGGGGGTGGAGGGGATGGTGGGTGGTGGAGGGAGGTTGGGGTGGTGGGGGAGAGGGTGGTGGTGGTGGTGGGGCGGGGGGTGGTGGTGGGGGTTGGGAGGAGGTGGGGTGGTGGGGGAAGGGGTGTGGGTGGGAGGGGGGTGGTGGGGGTGAGGATGGTGTGGTGGTGGGTGGGTGGTGTAGTGGTGGGGTGAGGGTGGGGTGGGAGGGGGATGTCAGGGGTTAAGGTTGAGGGATGGGAAGGGGTGGAGGGTGTGTGAGGTGTGTGGGGGTTTAGTTGGGGATGGGAGGGGTGGAGTGGGTGATTGGTGGGAGGTGTGGGGTGGCGGAGGGATTGGTGGGGGAGAAGTGTGGTTGGGAGAGAGATAAGGGAGAGGGGGGGTGGGGGGTGGGGTTGTGGAGGGATGGGGGTTTTGGTGGGGGGGGGGGGGTTGGTTGGTGTGGGGGGTGGGTTGGGTGGAGAGGAAGGGGGGAAGGGTTGGGTGGTTGGGGGATGGTGTGGGTTGGGGAAAAAAGAACACTCTTAAACATTCTTTATGTGAGTGTGTGTGTGTGTGTGTGTGTGGGTGTGTACGCGTGCGCGCACGCGCGTAGGTGTGTATGAGTATGTGTGTGCGTGTGTATGTATGTGTGTGTAATTTGTCTTTTCCAATGCATCATCTTATCGATTTTCCTCTTTTTTACGGGCTCAGTTTATTGGTAAAGGTTGTAGTATTTCAGTATCATCATTTAAGAAAGTTGTTTTTAGATAGATGGGCTTGATGATGAATTTAAAAAAAAAGCAAATGCATTACCTTCGGATGAGACTATAAACCGAGGCCCCGTGTTCGAACGCATGCAGAACATCTTGCGCACACGTTAAATCCTGTTCCGCTTTTCGTAAAAGTAGGCCATTGTGTGCCGGTGGAAACAGATGACAACATTGACAAAACCGCATACACATGGGGACTGAATTGTGAGAAGAAAAAAAAGCACATGAGTGCTTATTCCATTATCCTCGATATAAAAGAATTAAATAAAATAAATAAATAGTCAATGTACCATCTGGAAATAAAACACTTTGACTTGACTTGACTTTGACTGGACTCTGAGTTGACTTGACTTTGACCTGACTTGATTTGGACTTGACTTTGACTAAACTTTGACTTTACCTGACATTGACTTGACTTAACTCTGACTTGACTTGAATTGTCTTTGACTTTAATTGTCTTTGACTTGACTTAACTGAACTTTGACTTGACTTAACTTTGACTTGACTTAACTTTGACTTGACTTAACTTTGACTTGACTTAACTTTGACTGGACCTTGACTTGGACTTGACATTAACTTGACAGGAGTTTGACTTAACTTTGACTTGACTTTACCGGACTTGACTGGACTTTGACCTTACTGGACTTTGACTTGGACTTAAACTTAACTTTGACTTTAACTTAACTTTAACTTGACTTTAACGTAACTTTGACTTGACTTGATTCGACTTTGATTTGGCTTTGACTTTAACTCCACTTTAACTTGGCCCTGACTTGGCTCTGACTTGACGTGACTTTGACTTGGCTTTAACTGAACTTTTTTACTTAACTTTGACCCTGACTTTAACTTTGGCCTAACTTAACTTTAACTTAACTTAACTTTAACTTAACTTAAACTTTAACTAAACCTTAACTTTAACTTTGACCCCCCACCCCCCACCTCCGCACCACCCCACCTCAACACCACCCCCCAACCCCCACCACCACCACACCAACCACCCACACCACCAACCCCCACCCCACCACCCCCACCCACACCTCCACCACAACCCCCCCCCCCACACCACCCCAACCCCCCCACCTCCCACCCCCACCACACCACCCCCACACACCACCCCCACCACAACCCCCACCACCCCCCCCCCCAAACAACCTCCCCCACCCCCCCCCACCCCCCCTCACCCCCCCACCCAACCACACCACCACCACCACCCCCAAACCCTACCACCCCAAACCCTACCACCCCAACCACCCCACAACCCCCCACCAACCCCCCACACCCCCCCCCCACCCCCCCCCCCCAACCCCCCCCCCAACCCCCC
>CM054165.1:34144687-34164687 GCA_028751875.1 Rapana venosa
CGGCAAAAAAAAAATCGCAGTGGATGAAGGAGAACAGGCAGTACGTGAGGGAACCTGAAGGGAAGAAGCGAAAAAGATTCCAGAGAGAGAGAGAGAGAGAGAGAGAGAGCAACACCAGGCCATTTATTTATTTATTTATTCTTTTATATCGAGGATAATGGAAGAAGCACTCATGTGCTTTTTTTTACAGCCAGTCCCCGTGTGTATGCGGTTTTGTCAATTTTGTCATCTGTTTCCATCGGCACACAGCGGCCTACTCTTCCGAAAAGCGGAACAGGATTTAATTAACGTGTGCGCAAGATGTTCTGTGTGCGTTAGCACACGAGGCCTCGGTTTATAGTCTCATCCGGACTTTGACATTTAGTTCGATTTTTGGGGGGGTCAAACTGGGAAGAAAGGGCGAGGCTGGGAATCGAACCCACAACCTCACGGTTTACTTGTTGGCAGGCGAACGTCTTAACCATCCTGCCACCTTCCTTCCCTGCCATCATGAACCAGGTGTCCAATTTTGCCTGCACCAACTGTGCTAGAGACTGCCATGCACGGATTGGTCTGCTGAGAGAACCGCCACTGCAGACGTCGATCTAAAGGCGGTTGAAATGACTAAAGAAGTGCGAACTTCACATTGTCTGCCGAGACAGAAGAAGCGTGCTACAATTGATGGCTGTCTGTAGCCACAGAGAGTAAAACTATCAGATCTGTACTCTCTGTTAACAAATGTCTCCATAAAAACTGCACCCTCCTACCTCTGTGAGTGTCTTTACTTGTACACTCCTTCTCGTTCTCTCCGCTCTGCTGCAGATACCTTGAGCTTAAGAATACCTAGATTCAACCAGTCCACTGTCGGCCGTTGCTCTTTCTCTATTTCGGGTCCATCGATCTGGAATGACCTCCCTCTCTTCGCAAAAAAAGACTTCTTATGACACTTTAAAATCCAGTCTCAAGACTTATCTAGTTCAAACCTAAGAGTTTCCTCTTCTGCTTCATGTCATAGCTTTTCCCTGCCTTCAACAGCCGAGATTCTATCGCCCTGCCAGGGTGTGTGACCTGTGTGTGTGTGTGTGTGTGTGTGTGTGTGTGTGCGCGCGTGCGTGCGTGCGTGCGTGCGTGCACATTTGGACTTGTTGGAACTATTAATTGTTACTGGTTGTATGACTGTAAGAATGAGTTGAGTGCAAGCGCTTTGATTTGTCTCCATTTATCATCATCATCATCATCATCATTATTATTATTATTATTATTATTATTATTATTATTTTTATTTTTATTATTATTATTTAAGAAATAGAATAAGTTTGTACAGCAATCTGGAAACAAATATTAAAAACATGAAAAACGCACAAAATGCACCCTATTCTCCAATAATTTCTACTAATCATCATCATCATTAGTACTCCCATCACATCTACATTCTTCCAGTCCTACATCATATCACCTGCTCCCTAACCCCTCTCCCGGGGTCATAGGGGTACTGCAATGACGAACGTTGCACCAGTTGGCTCTATATTTCTCCTACACAAAAATAACATATCGAAACATAAATATAAAACAACAACAATTACAGCAACAACAGTAGGAAAGCTATTGAGCCACAAGACCAAAAAAAAAAAATCAAAAGAAAACACAAGGAAAGTTAACTCCAACTACCTGACAGGCTAGTGAGTTATCTTTCCTTCGTAAACGTCACAGAAGCCATTTTGGCGCTTTTTGGGGCAGACAAGCTGTCAAATAAAAAAGAGGTATGTTTTTTCTTTACAAGTTCAGATTTGAGAGGCATAATTTATTTCCTCTTAAATTTCGTTTTATGAGTACCATAGAAAATGCCTTTAAAAAATCACATTTGCTTGAGCAAATGAAAGCGTAGGTTTAGAAAGGAAAATAAAAGTCACATCTTCCTAGCCAAAATGTACAAATGGAGTATTGGGGAATGATAGATCTAAAGGAATGAAAGATGTTTGCTACAACTTTTGATGAAAAACTAATTGTTGCGTTCAAAATTGTAGCAGTTGTGGTAAACGATAAAGTTAAAATCTTTTCCAGATCCAATCCAACCCTGTTGTTTATAGCCTAGCCGACCACAGAGGCCATATCAGGGCTGTCACCTCGTAACATTTCAAATCAAGTTTAACACCAACTTTTTACCATTTTAAACTCTTGTAAAAAAAAAGTGACAATTGCATCGTTTGTGAATATTTTTTTTTAATTATTTACTCATTAATGTGTATATTCATTCATTCATTCATTCTTTCATTCAATCATTCATTCATTCATTCATTGTATCATGTAAAAATCGCATACATACTGCAGCGATAACCAGATCTAAATTATTCATTTTATTTATTTATTTATTCTTTTATTTATTCTTTTATTTCGAGAATAATGGAATAAACACTCATGTGCTTTTTTTTTTAAACATCCAGTCCCCATCATTTTATAAATTTTCTCATCCGTTTCCACCGGCACACAATGAATGGCCTACTCTTCCGAAAAGCGGAAAGGGGTTTTAAACGTGTGCGCAAGATGTTCTGCGTGCGTTCGCGCGAACACACGGGACCGCAAGTGGGTAAGTGAGTTTGGCTAGCCAGTAACAGCACAGTTGTTTTTTTTTAAAGAACTTTTGTGCATCGTGCATAAAAGCTGGTTAAGCTCGAAGGAAGGGGGGGGGGGGGGTGAGAGGGAGGGGGTGGTTCGAACCCGTGCCATCAGATGGCAAACTCTACGCTTTAACCACTAGACTATCCCGCCCCCCCCCCCCCCCTACCCCATACAAACCAACACTTCAAAATAAACTAATACCAGCAGACCTAACTTACACCGAAGACATCTCCCACGTCTATCTCTTCTAAAGACCCCTAGTTTTGATAAGGCTGCTATGCTTATGTTCGCGAGAACAAAAAAACCCCACCCAAAAATCTTGATTCCCTAAGAATGTTCTTTTTCTTCTTTCTTCTTCGTCGAACGCATAGACAGCAACTATTTATTGTTGCCTTTCATATGTGCCAAAATGCGTCACAGCAGGAATTTTTAAGCGCCTTGACAGAACAAACCAAGCCAGGTTCAAGCACATCCGACTTCGGCATAAAAGAAATTGTTTAGCTTTCTGAGAATAGTAGTCTTTCGGATGAGACGATACACCGTGTGTTAGAGCACGTAAAAGAACCCACGGCAACAAGAGAGTTGCCCCTGGCAAAATTTTGTTAGAAAAAAGCCACACACTGATGGGGAAACAAATACAGTTGCAGACAGACAGGAAAAAGAAAAAAATGGGTGGCGCTGCTCTTGTGGCGACGTGATCCTCCCCCCCCTCCATCCCCCCTCCCGGGGAGAGCATCCCGAATTTCACGCGGAGAAATCTGCCGTGACTTAAAGTGGTATGAAAATAAAAATGAAAATGAAACCAAAATCTTTTGAATCTTTCTTTTGGAGAAAACAAAGGCAGGAGAATGGACCAAGAAGGCAGAAAATAAGACAAGGAGGAGGTGGTGGTGACAGGAAGAAAAAGAAACGAGGCAGAAACAGAGAGAGGGATAGAAAAGAGGAACTTTCTGGAACACTTTACAGAAGGTGGGGATGCTGTTTATACTGACAGCCCCCCCCCCCCCCCCCCCCGGCATTCCCATGGCGGGGTGTGGGGGGGGGGGGATTTTCTTTTTAAATGGTTGATATGACGTAGTTTTCAGACGTTTTGTAATAATAATAATAATAATAATAAATGGATTTTATATAGCGCTATATCTTGCACAGACAAATCAAAGCGCTTGCACTCAACTCATTTTTACACAGTCATACAGCCAGTAACAATAAATAGTTCCATCAAACCCAAATGTGCGCGCGCGCGCGCACACACACACACACACACACACAGGTCACACACCCTGGCAGGGTGATAGAATCTGGGCTGTTGAAGGCAGGGAAAAGCTATGAGATGAAAGCAGGAGAGGAAAATCTTAGGTTTGAAATTCTGTAGATCTATTGACTGTATTGGAACAGCAACAGCACAAACCCATTCATTGTTTTCCATTGCTAATGCAAAGCAGATTCATTCTTGTCGGACTATTAAGCCTTTTCTCATGGGTATGCCAAGGGTCTGTCTGTATAATCAGGATCCCCCACCCTCTAGGAATTCTGTGCCAGGAATGTCCACTTTTCTATCCCTCTCTTTTTTGTGTTTTTTTTCCTTACTGTCACATCCTTGTCTAAAATTTCTACCTTCTTTTGGTCCATTCCTTTGCCTGATTTTTTTTCTTCCTCCCCCCCCCCCCCCCCCCCCAAAAAAAAAGACTTAGAAAATAACATTTCTCTCCCACGCTGAAGTAGGATGTGCTGGGCCTGACTTGTCAGGCGCTTAACGGCAGCACAACACATTTTCGCTCATACGACAGACAGCTATAGTTTGTTGTCTTAGCGTTTGACAGCGTTTGACAACGACGAAGAAGAAAAGGAGCTTCTTCTTCTTCCTCCTTTTTTGTCATGTTTCTCCCGGGAGAGGTTTGACATTGATGAGCCTTCTCCATCTCTCTCTGTTTTGAGCTTCCTCCTTATTTATGCCCCTTTCTCTAAGATCATCTGCAATACAGGCAGCCCAGGTCTTGCTAGGTCTTCCCTTTTGGTCTCTTTCCATCCACTACGAAGTTCATTGCTATTGAGCTATTTTGATCTAAACAGGCTAGTATTGACAGGTTTTCATTGGAGGGTTGTTTTCATTCTTTTAGTACAATGTAGTAACAAATCAGCCAGGTCTAATAGATTTCAATCTAAGAAAAAAAGGGGGAAAATTTTGTTTTGTTTTTCGTCTTCTTAGATCTAATTTTGTCGGCAAGAAATAATTGGTGTAGATTTTTTGGGGGGGGATTTAAAATGCTGTCACGGAGATTTACAGAGCATTTGAAAACTACGTCACACATCAACCATTTAAAATGTAATCTCTCTCTCTCTCTCTCTCTCTCTCTCTCTCTCTCTCTCTCTCTCTCTCTTCTTTCCTTCTCCATTGTCTCCCTTGTATGACATTCATCGTCATTGTATCTAGTTCTCATTTATAGTGTTTGATTATAATAAATCAATTTTGAATTTTCATTTTGGTGTCTTTAAAACTGTTGATAATGATTGTTTGCGGGTTTGTTTGGGGGGGATTGGGGGGGGGGGGGGGGGGTTGTTGTTGGGTTTTTGTTTGTTTGGGTTTTTGTTTTTGTTTTTTGGTGGTTTTTGATTGTTGTTGGTGGTGGTTTTGGTGTGGTTTTTTTTTTTTTTTTTTTGAGAGCATGGTGTAAAAAAGCCCTGAGCTTATCCATTTACTCTCAATAAAAAGTTCGAGTTCTCTCTCTCTCTCTCTCTCTCTCTCTCTCTCTCTCTCTCTCTCTCTCTCTCTCTCTCTCTATATATTATATATATAAAATATATTATATATATATATATCAGGAGACCAGCTCATTTTTCGAAGACGTTTCCAATTGGTGTCTTTAAAAACAGATACCGTGATCTTTCATATGAGTCTGATTTACTGGTGTTAACTTATTCAAAATATTGTGGTTATTAAAGGGGCTTTTAAACAAAAAAAATCATACCACTTTTAATCACGGCAAATTTCTCTGCCTGAAATTTGGGCTGCTCTCCCTGGGGAGAGCCCGTCGCCACAAGACAAGCGCCACCCATTTCACACCCCCCCCCTTCCCCATCCTCCTTCCTCCCCTTGTCTGCTACTGATATTTGTTTCCTTGTCAGAGTGGCTTTTTTTCTCCTACAGAACTTTAACTCTCTTGTTGCCGTGGGTTCTTTTACGTGCACTAGATAATTATGTGTAACACATGGGACCTCGGTTTATCGTCTCTCCCGAAAGGACTGCACCCAGAAGGGGGACTCGATGGTGCTAATGGATTGGGGGGGGGGGGGGGGGGGGGGGAGGGGGGAGAGTTTCGGGCCCCAAACGGGATTCGAACCACCGCACACTTCCGACCCGGACTTTTGGCTTTCTAGACAGGCGCGTTACTTCTAGACCACCAATCCTCTGAGCAGGATGGCCTAGTGGTTAGAACATTGAGCCTTGTGAGCTGATGGCACACGTTCAAACCCGTTCCGCTTTTCGGAAGAGTAGGCCTTTTGTGTGCCGGTGGGAATGGATGACCAAATTTACAAAACTGCATACACACGGGGGGATGGATGGAAAAAAACAACAACCAGAAGTTCTTATTCTATTATCCTCGAAATAAAAAAATAAATACATAGATAAATAAATAAATGGCACATGCAGACCATCAAAATCAAATATGCGCGTTAAGAATTTTTGCGCCTGATTCGTGCCAGCGTTTCGGTGGGTGACGGAAACACGAACATACCCAGCATGCATAAGGGGTGGACTCCGCCAGGTTCAGCTTACCCATAAGATACGGGCCTGTGAAATGTAGTGCAGTGCCCCCACCCATGACTCCTCAGGGAGTTGTGTGTGTGTGTGTGTGTGTGTGTGGGGTGTGTGTGTGTGTGTGTGTGCGTGCGTGCGTGTGTGTTGAAGTCAAGTCAAATTTTTATTTCCAGATGGTACATTGAATAAGCAATGCATTTGCTTTTTTCATCATGCTTGTGTGTGTGTGTGTGTATGCTTGAGAGAGAGAGAGAGAGAGAGAGAAGAGAGAGAGAGAGAGAGAAGAGGAGAGAGAGAGCATGAACAATTCAGAATGATAAAAGAAAAGGAGAGACAGACAGACAGACACATACACACACACACACACACACACAAATACACACACACACACACATTCATCAGATTGTTTAAGAATTTTTTCATTCCTCAGCTAGAGTTTATTATAATATATAGGTTCACAAATTTTAAGATTTTACGTATGCAACCTTTTTTTTCTTTTCTTTTTTTTTTATAAAAATTTTTTACTCACCATTAAGGTAACTGCCTTCCGTCTTCGGGTAGTCGAACACTCAAAAAAACAAAAATAAATAAAAAAAAGAAAGAGGTGAGAAGAAAAGCTGTGTGGACAGGTGGTATACCATGGATAGAGGAAGCCAGGTGGTGGTGGCTGTGTTCGCTGTGCTGTGGTCCTGCAGTGTTCTGCCTTGTGCAGCCTGTGAGTATCCCGTGATAGATGGGCAGAAGAAGAGAGTGGTTCTGCTGTGTTTTTTTTGGCTTTGATTTGATTCTGTCTGTTGTTGGTAGGTTGTTTGGGACTAATTTGTTGTTGTTTGGACTTTTTTGTTTGGAATTTTTTGGGTTTTTTTTGGACTGTTTTTTTGTTTGGACTTTTTTATTTTTTACTCTTTTGTTGTTTTTTCGTTTGGACTTTTTTTTTTGGGGGGGGGGACTTTTTTGTTTAGACTGTTTTTGGGTTTGTTTTTTTGTTTGGATTTTTGTTTTTTTTTGTTTGGACTGTTTTTGTAGTTTTTTTGTTTGGACTCTTTTTGGTTTTTTGTTTGGACTCTTGGGTTTTTTTGTTTGGACTTTTTTTGTTTTGTTTTTTGTTTGGACTTATGGTTTTTTTTTGGTTTGGACTCTTTTGGGGTTTTTTGTTTGGACTTTTTGGGTTGTTTTTTGTTTGGACTTTTTTTTTGGGGGGGGGGGGTTGTTTGAACTCTTTGGGTTTTTTGTTTGGACTCTTTTTGAATTTTTGATTTTTTTGTTTGAAGTTATTTGCTTATTTTGTTTCGACTCTTTTGGGGATCTTTTTGTTTGAACTCATTTTGTTGTTGTTTTTTTGTTTTGACTGTTTTGTTTTGTTTGGATTCTTTTTGTTTTTTGTTTGGACTCTTTTTGTTTTTTGTTTGGACTCTTTTTGTTTGAACTCTTTTGTTTTTGTTTTTAATTTGGACTTTTATGTTCTTTGTTTGGACTAATTTTGTTTTTGTTTGGACTCTTTAGTTGTTGGTTTTTTTTTTGGGGGGGGGTTGACTCTTTTTTGTTTTTGTTTTTTTGTTGGACTCTTCTTGGTCTTTTTAGTAGCTTGTTTGTTTTTTGCTTTTTTTTTTTTTTAATTCTTTTCGGGTCAAGGTTCACCAATAATGCAATGTTGTGTATGCGGCCTTTTTTGTTTGTGCCGACTCCACTCCCCTCAAAAGTCCTTTAGATGAGACTATCAACTGAAGTCCCTTGTACCAAACGCACAGGAAACTCTTGCCTACACGTTAAAACCTGTTCCACCTTTTGAAAGAGTAGACAGTTGCGTTTTGGTAGGAATGACAAAAATTTTAGTCGTATTCTCACGTTAAAATTTTTTAATTTTTTAAAATTTTTATTCTTTTATATCGAGGATAATGGAATAAGCGCTTTTGTGCTTTTTTTTTTACATCCAATCCCCCGTGTGTATGTGGTTTTGTAAATTCTATCATCTGTTCTCACCGGCACACAATGGCCTACTCTTACGAAGAAGCGGAACAGGATTTAACGTGTGCGTAAGATGTTCTGCATGCGTTCGCACACGGGGCCTCGGTTTATATAGTCTCCTCCGAAGGACTTTTGGGAAGGATGTCTAAACCTGATATTAGTGTGCATGCTTTTTGTTAAATCTTTGTCATCCCTTTCCTTCCAGCATGCTTCCAAAATTCGGAATAAGTTTTTAATTTATTTGTTTATATTTTATCTTATATGGTTGTTTTTTTTATTCCACTTTAAGTCACGGCACTCGCTTTCCCCCAGCCAAGTTAAGCAGCGTCGAGCGTGGTTACCAGTTGGATGGGTGACCGTTTGTGCGCCTTGGCTTCAGCACAGTTCCCCCAGTTCACCCAGCTGTAAATGGGTAGCTGCCCTCTTTAGGGTCATGGAAGGTAAAGCAGCTAGGGAGAGGAGATGGGCACCGCCCTCAATATGCTGGCCCTAGAGAAGTGAGGTCTCTGACGCCTCGCTCCCCTACGACCTTATAGGTTATGGGACTCCTTTACCTTTACCTTTAAGTCACGGCAGATTTCTCTGCCCGAAATTCGGGCTGCTCTAGCCTAGCCCCAGAGAAGAAGAGCGCGTCGCCGCAAGACCAGCGCCACCCTTTATTATTATTTTTTTCGTTTTCCTTGTCTGCAAGTGTATTTTTTGTTTCCCTATCAGAGTGGCTTTTTTGTTTTTTACTACAGAATTTTGGCCAGGGATATCTCTCTTGCTGCCGTGGGTTCTTTTACGTGCGTGAAGTATGTGCAACACACGGGACTGACCTCAAGTTTATCGACTCACCCGAAAGACTAGCACCCAGACCACCACTCGGGGGGGGGGGGGGGGGGGGGGGGGGAGGGGGTGGGGGGGGGGGGGGGGGGGGTGGGAGTTTCAGGCCCAAACCGGGATTCGAACCACCGCACACTTCCGACCCGGACTTGGCTTTATAAACAGGCGCGTTACTCTAGACCTCCTATCATATTCTGCATGCGTTTTGCACACGGAGGTCTCGTTTACAAGTCGATCCGAAAGATTTTTGGGGGTGGTGGGGTGGGGGGTCAGGGGTGGGTGGGTGGGGAGTGGGGGTGAGGGGTCGGTACTGGTGTAACACTCCAGAGAAAGAAATTCCCCTGGAACGGGACGATCTTATGAAGGCTTAATTTTAGGATCAACTCTTGACAACATTCTATACAGTCAGAACATAACACTCGAATACAACACAATTTCAGCTACAAGCAACACATGTTGTTGTTGTTGTTGTTGTTGGTTGTTGGTTGTTGTTGGTTGTTGTTGTTGTTGTGCGTTCCCCATCTTAACACCCTTGGGGGTGAGTGGATCTATCACCCAGAACATGCACTCTGTCTATCTGTCTGTCTGTCTGTCTGTCTGTCTGCCTGCCTCATCCCACCCGAGAATCACTGTTGTGAGATTGAAAATAATTATACGCTTGCATGAAAAAAAAAAGTTCTTTAAGTACCTTGGCCAAAATTAGTAGGCAGCCATCCTCCGACTTCAGATGAAAAAAAAAGCCATACAAATTCTGTTTTGATGACTGTCAGTCGGATTGTCCACACGTGTTTTGTCTAATGATGATACTTGTTTATAATGTTTCATGTCTTTTGTATGATGGGGCTGTGGCTTTATGATAATAAGTCATCTAAAGTCTTTCTGTTTGTCTGTCTGTGTCTGTCTGTCCGTCTACCTATCTAATAGTGATCTATCTCAATGTCTACTCATTTGGCTATCTATCTATCTATCTATCTATCTAACTATCTATCTATATCTATCTATCTATCTATCTATATCTATCTATCTATCTATCTATCTGACTGTCTATCTATCTATCTATCCGACTGTCTATCCGACTGTCTATCTATCTATCTATCTATCTATCTATCTATCTAACTATCTGTCTATCTATCTATCTATCTATCTATCTATCTATCTATCTATCTATCTATCCGACTGTCTATCCGACTGTCTATCTATCTATCTATCTATCTATCTATCTATCTATCTAACTATCTGTCTATCTATCTATCTATCTGTCTGTCTATCTATCTATATATCTATCTATCTATCTATCTGTCTGTCTGTCTATCTATCTATCAACCTATGTATGTATGTATGTATGTATCTATCAACCTATCAACCTATCAATCTATCTATCTATCTATCTATCTATCAACCTATCTATCTATCTATCTATCTATCAACCTATCTATCTATCTATCTATCTATCATCGATCTGTTTGTCGGTCTGTCTGTCTGTCCACCTATCTATCCACCTAGTTCTATAATTATCTTCCGTGTCTTACTGATTTTATTTTGATGTATACATGTATGTTTTCACGTATTAATGACTCTCTCTTTCTCTCTCTCCTTCTCCCTCTCTCTCCCTCCCTCCCCTTCCTCATCTCCCTCACTTTCTCCCTCTCTCCCCCTCCTCGTCCTTCCTCTCTCCCCCTCTCTCTCCTTCCCTCCCTCCCCCTTCCTCCCTCTCCTCCCCTCTCCCTCCCCTTCCCTCTCTCTCTTCTCTCTCTCCTCCTCCCATTCCTCCCTCTCCCTTTCCCTCTCCCTCTCTTTCTCTCTCCCTCCCCTCTCCCTCTCTTCTCTCTCACTCCCTCTCTCTCTCCCCCCCCTCCCTCCACCTTCCTCCCTCTCCCTCCCCCCTTCCTCCTCCCTCCCTCTCTTTCTCTCTCCTCTCTCCCTCCCTCCCCCCTCCCTCTCCCTCCCTTACCCCCCCTCTCTCTCTTTCCCTTCCTCCCTCTCCCTGCCCTCCCTCTCCCCCCCCTCTCATCTTTCTCTCCCTCCCTCCCTTCCTCCCTCCCCTCCCTCCCTCCATCTCTTTCTCTCTCCCACCCTTCACCTTCTACCTCTCCTCCCCCTCTCCCTCTCCCTCCCCCTCTCCTCTCTCACTTTCTCTCTCCCCTCCGTTCCCTCCCTATCTCTCCCTCCCTCCTCCCTCTCCCTCCCTCCTCTCTCCCCCCTCTCCCCCCTCTCTCTCCCCCTCCCCCTCTCCCTTCCCCCTTCCCCTCTCCCACCCTCTCCTCTCCCCCCCTCTCCTCCCCCCCACTCTCCCTACCCCCTCTCCCTCCTACCCCTCCCTCTCCCTCCCTCCCTCTCCCCCCCCCTCTCCCCCTTCCCTCCCCCCTCTCCCCCCCCCCCCCTCTCCTCTCTCTCTCTCTCCCATATCACCAGCGACCAACTACACCAAGAAACTCATCTGGTCCCAAAGCCCCTTGTCGCCCATCCAAATCTCCCGCCTGCTGAAAATCGAGGGGGATCCGTCCGGCTGGGTAGGGGATCCCATGCCCCCCGTGCAGGCCGTCAGCTCCAACGTGCACGAGTGGGGATCCATGATGACCGCCCTGGGATTCTCCTACCGTCGCCGCTTGCTGGTGTGGAGCGAGGCGGTGAACGGGCAGATCGAATCCCTTTGCCTGGACAAGTGAGAGTTTTGCTACACACACACGCGCGCGCACGCACACACGCATGCATGCGCGTACGCACGCACGCGCACGCACGAGCGCACACACACACACACACACACACAAAAAAGTTGTTGTTGAAGATGAGTTTGAGTGGTGGTGGTGGTGTTGTTGTGGGTCGTGTGTGGGTGGTGGTGGTTGTGTGTGGGTGGTGGGGGGTGGGGGTGTGTGTTGTGGTGGGGGGTGTTGTGGGTGTGTTGTGGGGTGTGTTGGTAGGGGAATGTGGGTGGTGGTGTGTGCGGGGGTGGTGGTGTGGTGGTGGGTTGTTTTGTGGTGGTGTGTTGGGGTGTATGGGGGTGGGTGTGTGTGGTGGTGTTTGGGGTGGGGGGTTTGGTGGTGGTGGGTGGTGGTGTGTGCGGGGTAGGGTGTGTTGTGGTAGTGGTGTGGGGGGTGGTGGTGGTGGTGGTGGTGTGGTGTGTAAGTGTGTGTGGTTTGGTGGTGGTGGTGGTTGTGCTGGTGGTGGTGGTGGTGGTGGTGTGTGTGTGTGTGTGTGTGGTTTGTTCGGGGTGGTGTGTGTTGTTGTTGCTTCGATTTTACGTCTGTTCACTCAAAATGATATTAGACGTCGACAATGACGACGACGACGACGACGATGGCGATGATGATGATGATGATGATGATGGTGATGGTGTGTGTGTGTGTGTGTATGTGGACATGTGAGTGTTTGAAAAGTTGTTGATAAAGATTTTGAGTAGTTGTGTGGTGGTGGTGGTAGTGAGGTATGGTGGTGGTTGTGGTGGCGGTGTGTGTGAGTGAGTGAGTAAAGTGAGTGTGTGTGTGTGTGTGGGGTGTGTGTGTGTGTGTGTATGTGTGTATGTGTGTGTGGATGGGCATGTGAGAGTTTAAAATTGTTTGATGAAGACGTTTTGTGTGTGTGTCTGTGTGTGTTTGTGTACCGCACTGCACTGCACAACACATTACAACTCTACACTACACCACACCACACTACACTACACCATAACCAACACCATCACCCACACACCTACCACTACATACAGCTCACACACTGATGGTTATAACAATAAAGGTTAACTTTTCCCATAATCTATAAAGTCGTAGAGGAGCGAGGCGTCAGAGACCTCAACTTCTCTAGGGGCCAGCATATTGAGGGCGGCGCCCATCTCCTCTCCCTCGCTGCTTTCTTTACCTTCCCTGACCCTAAAAGAGGGCAGGTACCCATTTACAGCTGGGTGAACTGGGGGACTGTACTGAAGCCAAGGCGCGGCAAACAGTCACCCATCCCAAGTGGTAACCACGCTCAACGCTGCTTTAACCTTAGCTAGGGGGGGGAGGGGAAAGCGAGTGCTCTGACCACTGAGCTCTCCCGTCCCCTTCCACCACCGGTAATCAATCCTACTATGTCCATGTTTTCTAGATAATAATAATAATAATAAAAAAAAAATAATAATAATGTATGGAATTTATATAGCGCTGAATCTTGTAAAGCAACAAATCAAAGCGCTCAGATGACTTTAAAAAAAACATTTATGCGTGTGTATGCGGTTTTGTCAATTTTGTCATCAGTTCCCACCGGCACACAATGGCCTACTCTTTCGAACATAATTTAACGTGTGCGCAAGATGTTCTGCATGCGTTCGCACACGGGGCCTCCTCGGTTTATAGTCTCATCCGAAGGACTTTTGACACTCAGTTCAATTTTTCTGTGTGTGGTCAAACTGGGAAGAAAGAAAGGGCGAGGAGGCTGGGAATTGAACCCAGAGAACCTCACGGGTTGACTTGTTGGCAGGCGAACGAACGTCTTAACCATCCTGCCACCTTCCTTCTCTTCTCTACCTTTTTTTTTTTACTTCACACAGAGAGGGGTCTCACCCTACCAAGCTCTTCTCAGGAACGTCCAGCCAGGTCAACGGGGTGACAGTGGACTGGATCAACGACAACGTGTACTGGACGGATGGCTTGTACAACTGGCTTGTCATGGCCCCTCTCCTGCGGAGGCCCAGCGCCAAGCCCTCGCAGTTGATCTACCGAATCTTGGTTCAGGACGGCTTAGACAACCCTCACGGTGTGGCAGTCCTCCCTGGGAAAAAGTGAGTTGGATGTTGTGTTTTTGGGGGGATTTTTTTGGTTGTTGTTGGAGATTTTTTTGTGTGTTTGGGGATTTTTTTTGTTTTGGGGATTTTTTGTTTTTGGGTTTTTTTGTGTTTGGGGATTTTTTGTGTTTTGGGATTTTTTATTTTCGGAATGTTTGGTTTAGTTTTTTGTTTTGGGTTTTTTGTTTGGGGTTTTGTGGTTGGTTTTTTTTTTGGTTTTTGTTGTTGTTGTTGTTTTTCGTTGGTTTTGTTTTGGGGTTTTGTGTTGGGGATTTTTTGTTTGGGGATTTTTGTTAGTTTTTTTTTGTTTGAGGATCTTTTGTTTGGGTTTTTTTTTGTTTGTTTGGGGTTTTTTGTTGGGGGTTTTGTTGTTGTTTTGGGTTGGGATTTTGGGGGGGTTTTGGGTTTTGCTGTTGTTGTTGTCTTGTGTGTGTGAATGTGTGTGTGTGTGTGTGTGTGTGTGTTTGTTTATTTTATTTTTTTAAATTTATTTCATTCTTTCATGCCCAGGATAATGGAATAAGCACTTATGTGCTTTTTTTTTTTACATCTAGTTCCCGTGTGTTTGCGGTTTTGTAAATTCTGTCGTCTCTTCCCACCGGCACACAATGTCCTGCTCTTACGAAAAGCGGAACAGGATTTAACGTGTGCGCAAGATGGTCTGTGTGAATGTGTGTGTGTGTGTGTGTGTGTGTGTGTGTGTGTGTGTGTGGAGAGAGAGAGAGAGAGAGAGAGAGAGAGAGAGAGAGAGAGAGAGAGAGAGAGAGAGAGAGAGAGAGAGAGAGAGAGAGAGAGAGAGAGAGAGCGTTTGTGTGGGCGTCTCTGCATGCGCGCGCGCTCGTGCGAGCGTGTGTATGTGTGTGGGTGTGTGTGTTGGGTGGGTGGAGGATGAGAGAGAATGAGTGTGTATGTAAGTGGCGCGCGGGCGTGCGTGTGAGTGTGTGTGCTGTGGTGTGTGTGTGTGTGTGTGTGTGTGTGTGTGTGTGTGTGTGTGTGTGTGTGTGTGTGTGCGTGCGTGCGTGCGTGCGCGTGTTTTGCCTAGCATCAAGGTAGCTGCGTTTCGTCTTCGGGGATGCTTACGATACCAGTATGCTTATTATGGTTGTGTATTTTTTCTAAAATTTGTCACCCGTTCTCATCAGCATGCCATGGCCTACTCTTCTGATAGGCTGATCCGGTTTTCTTAAAACATGTATGAAAAAAAAATGTTCTGCGTGCGTTCGCACACAGGGATCTCGGTTTATAGTCTCATCTGAAGGACTTTTGGGAAGAGTGGAGTCTGCACTGATGTTAACTCCTGGGGGAAAATGCCCCCTTGAACGGGAATCGAACCCGGGTCGTCAGATTGCGAGTGCAAGCTTTAACCACTAGGCCATCCCGCCGGCGCTCCCCCCTTTTCGGGGGATGGTTTGATTAGGTTGTATTGTATTATGTTGTTGTTGTGTGTTCCCCATCTTCTAACGCCCAGAACATGCACGCTTGTCTCTGTGTGTGTGTGTGTGTGTGTGTGTGTGTGTGTGTGTGTGTGTGTGTGTGTGTCTGCCTGCCTGCCTGCCTCATCCCACCTGGGAATCACTGTTGTGAGATTGTTAAGTACACACACGAGGGAGAGGAGATGGGCGCCGCCCTCAATATGCTGGCCCCTGGAAAAGTTGAGGCCTCTGATGCCTCGCTCCCCTATGACCACATGAGTTATGGGACACCTTTACCTTTTACCTTTACCTATGCAGGCCTATATCTTTACATAAGTTTATATGTCTTTTCTAGTCAATAGTCTTTATAACATTGTATTCATACATAGGTGCGTGCGTGCGTGTATGCGTGTGTGAGTGTGTGCACTCGTAAATAAGTTTATGTGTTTTCAGGTCAATGTTGTTGTTTTTTAAATTATAACATTGTATTCCTACATTCGCGCGCGCGCGCGCGCGCGCGCGCGTGTGTGTGTGTGTGTGTGTGTGTGTGTGTGTGTGCGTGCGTGCGTGCGTGCGTGCGTGCGTGCGTGTGTGTCTGTCTGCCTGCCTGCCTGCCTCATCCCACCTGGGAATCACTGTTGTGAGATTGTTAAGTACACACACGAGGGAGAGGAGATGGGCGCCGCCCTCAATATGCTGGCCCCTGGAGAAGTTGAGATCTCTGATGCCTCTCTCCCTTACGACCACGGAGGTTATGGCTCGCACAAAAACAGTTTTTCACTCTTGTGCCTACGAATACCTAGATTCAACCAATCTACTGTTGGCCGCCGCTCTTTCTCTATTTCGGGTCCATCGACCCGGAATGAGCTTCCTCTCTCTCTTCGCCAGAAACCAAGTTATGACACTTTTAAATCCAGCCTCAAGACATATTTATTTCAAACCAAAAATTTCCCTCCTCCTGTTTCATATCGGAACTATCCCACCCTTCACTAACCCATGTCCTATCACCCTGTTAAAGTATATGACCTGTGTGAGTGTGTATGTGCTTTTGAAAAAAAAAATTTGACTATAGCAATTTTATTTCATAGATTTGGTCTGCAGCGTACCATGTTTGTAACATCTGTTTGTTTAAACTATTGATTATTTGTCATTGGCTGCATGACTGCGTAAGATTAGGTTGAATGCATGCGCTTTGATTTGTCTTTGCAAGATATAGCGATATACCAGTTCCATACATTATTATTATATTATTATTATTATTATTATTATTTTTTTTTTTTTTTTTTTGCTGCCTCATCTTCTGACGACCCCCGTCCCACCGTTCCCACACCGCTCATTCCAATCTCCCCGCCACAGCCACACCCAGATTTGTTATGTCTCATCCTCAGAGTCGGAGGTCCACAGGGAGCCCATCACTATCAGGCCGCCGTGGGGCCACCAACCAGAGGGGCCCTGCACTGCTGCTGGGTCACTTTGGTGGTGTTCAGTGGTGCCTGTTCTGAGCTAACATACGCAGGACACCACCTACTAAGCCCCCTACTAACGACAGTATTAGCTCAGTCGCGGAGCCAGACTGAGTGAGTTGCCCACCCCAGGTGGCAACCACCACAACGTCCCTCCAACGACCATCCCCCGCGAACCTCCAACCCCAAGGTCTTTGACACAAACTGACCACAGGCACAGAAGTGTATGGGCAAACCGAATCTGAGGTCACCATGAGACCAGAGAAACTGGACCGCCGAATCAGAGGCATTTTTTTTTTTTAATGCATGATGATCAATGACAATGAGGATGACGTAATGATGCTGCTGTGGAAGTGCATATGCTTTGAGACTACTTGACAGGGTTGTACTCTACGCTTACTATCATAATATATATCCCGGCGTCAACCGGGCCCGAGAGATACAGACACCTGCAGTGTTGGTCAGGTAATTTGAGCAACACTCTCAAACTCGCATCCGTTAAGTGGATGAAGCTCGACTGTGTGGTCCCAGTCTTCCCACTGAGCCCACAGCACACTCACTCTGGGTAGGAGCCGGCCGGAGTCCGAAAAATCCCTATGACTCTTATGGGAATCGAACCCGCGACCTTCCAGTCCGTAACCCAAGGCGCTAACCACTGCGCCATGGCGGCTGGTTATTATTATTATTATTATTATCATTATCATCATCATCATCATCACCATCATCATCATCATCATCATCATCATCATCATTGTTATTATTATTGAGTGGGTCACTGTTCTTCCAGCTGGATACTACTCTCAGACGGGGGCCTCCGGCCTAGGATCGAACGCATGGACCTACTGGGCAGGAGCCGCGAGGCCCTAGTCGACAAGGACATCCTGGCCCCTAGGGCCCTGGTGATTGACATGCAAGGGCTACGCCTCTTCTGGGTAGACGTGTACAAAGGCACCGTGGAGAGCGTCTGTCTGCGCGGCAAGGACCCCCAACGCTCCGTCATCTTCACAGGGACAGGCCACAAGTTCTACGGCATGGCTTTCTTCCAGGTCAGTGTTTGATGGGGTGGGGGGGGGGGGGTGGGGGTAAGGTGGAGGGAGGGGGGTGGGTGGGGGATTGGGGGGTGGGTGTTGGGGGGGTGGGTGGGGGATTGGGGGGGTGGTGGGAGTTAGGTGGGAGGAGGGGGTGGGGGGTTGGGTGGTGGTTGGGGTGGGTTGGGGAGGGTTGGGGTGGGGAGGGGGGGTGTTGAGGTGGGTGGGGGCAAGAGGGTGGGTGTTGGGGTGGTGGGGAGGGGGAGGGTTTGTGGGAGAGGTTGGGGTGGAGAAGGGGAGAGGGGTTGCGTTGGGTGGATGGGAGGGGGGGGGGGGTGGGGGGAGGGGGGGGTTCGGTTGGGGGGAGGGGGTGGGTGGGTTGGGGAGAGGGGGTGGTGGGTGGGTTGGGAGAGGGGGTGGGTGGGTTAAGTGGGGAGGGGGTTGGGTGGGGGGGAGGGGAGGGGGGTTGGGTTGCGGGGGGAGGGGGGAAGGGTGGGCGAGGGGTTGGGTGGGTGGGGGGGAGGGGATTTTTTTCCGGAGGAGGACTTGTTGGGTTGGAGGTGGGTTGGGGCTCCCCCTCTCTCTCCCTCTCCCTCTCTCCCTCTCCCTCTCCCTTTCTCTCTCCCTTCCCCCTTCTCCTCCCTCCTTATCTCTCTCCCCCCATCTCTCTTTCCCTCTCTCTCCCCCCTCTCTTCTCCCCTCTCTATCCCTCTCTCTTCCTTCTCTCTCTCTCCCTCTCTCTCTCCCTCTCTCTCCCCCTCTCTCTCGCCCTCTCTCTGTCTCTGTCTCTGTCTCTCCTCCTCTCTCTGTGTCTCTCTCTCCCCTCCCCCTCTCTCTCTCCCTCTCCCTCTTTCTTTCTCTCTCTCTCCCTCTCTCGTTCTCTCTCGCACGCACGCTCGCTCACACACACGTATTGTCTCTCCCTCTCTCTGTCTCTCTCCTCTCTCTCCCTCCCCTCTCTCTCCCTCTCTCTCCCTCTCTCTTGCTTTAAAAGGGCAGTGGCAGGTTTGCTTGTCACGGCTGAATACAATCTCAATATTTTTATTTTTAATTCTTTTATTTCTAGGGTGATGGTGGAATAAGCACACATGAGCGGGATTTTTTACATCCAGTCCCCGTGTATATGGAGCATTTGTAAATTTTGTCATCCGTTCCCACCGGCACACTATGGCCTTCTCTTCCCAAAAGCGGAACGGGTTTTTAACGTGTGCGCAAGACGTTCTGCGCGCGTTCGTACACAGGATCTTGGTTTATAGTCTCATCCGAAAGACTTTTTTGGGGGGGTGGAGTCTGCACTGATGTTAACTCCAGAGGAAAAAATCCTCTTGAACGAGATTCAAACCATGGTCAGCAGATCACGAGCGCATCACTCTAACCACCAGGCTATCTCGTCCCCAACACAACATTAGAAGTAATAGACCATAACATTATTAATATAGGCCTTAGTTTTTCACTGACATCAATAACGGACACAGCTATTTTTTGCCTTTGCCAAAAGAAAGGGAGATAATATGTAAAAATAAAGGTGTTCCCATAATCTACGTGGTCGTAGGGGAGCGAGGCATCAGAGACCTCAGCTTCTCTAGAGGCCAGCATATATTAAGGGCGGCGCCCATCTCCTCTCCCTCACTGCTTTACCTTCCCTGACCCTAAAAGAGGGCAGGTACCCATTTTACAGCTGGGTGAACTGGGGGGACTGTACTGAAGCCAAGGCGCGCAAACGGTCACCCATCAAACTGGTAACCACGCTCGATGCTGCTTAACCTTAGCTTGGGGGAAAGCGAGTGGTCCGACCACCTAGCTATCCCGTCCCCAGATAAGATGTGGGCGTTGAAATTTTTATGTTATTTTCATTGAGTTAGCATTGATATTCATTCCTCTCTTCCAAAAGTCCTACACTTTAGAGTATAAACCGATGTCCCGTATACAAACTTGTGCAGAACTGTCTTGCGTACACGTTCAAAACCCTATCCACCTTTCGTAGTAGAAGAGTAGGCCAGCTACGGCCGATGGGATGGATGACACCAACATACCCAGCATGCATCCTGATACCTGCAGAGGGATGGGCTCCGCCAGGTTCAACTTGCCCCACAAAATACACAGCAAGACCAAAAAAGATATATATTATTGCAGTACCCTAAAAAGTTTCAAGGATTTAGCTGGGATGAAATTTTTAAAAAAAGATGTAAATCATGAACTCTG
>CM054165.1:34174687-34194687 GCA_028751875.1 Rapana venosa
CTCTCTCTCTCTCTCTCTCTTTCTCTCTCTGTATGCACACACACACACACACACACACAAACACTCACACACACACACACACACACACACACACACACACACACACACACACACACACACACACAACACACACCACACACACACAAGAGTAGCATTGTGTGCCGGTGGTAACGGATGACAGAATTCACAAAACTGCGTACACACGGGGTCTGGATGTAAAAAAAAGTTCATAAGTGGTTATTCCATTATTCTCGATATAAAAGAATTAAAAAAAATATAAACACTCCTTCGGATGAGACTATAAACCGAGGCCCCGTGTGCGAACGCACGCAGAACATCTTGCGCACACGTTAAATCCTGTTCCGCTGTTCGTAAGAGTAGGCCATTGTGTGCCGGTGGGAACAAATGACAAAATTCACAACACCACATGCACACGGGGACTAGATGTAAAAAAAAAAAGCACACAAGTGGTTATTCCATTATCCTCGATATAAAAGAATAAGATAAATAAAATAAAGAAATAAAGATTAAACACACACACACAGACCCATACATACACACACACTGTCTACACACACACACACTTTCCACCCAACCACTCACCACCACCCACAACCCACCACCACCCCACCCCACCACCCACACCCCACCCCACCACCACCCCACTACCACCACCACACCCACCACCACCACCCCACACCAACCCAACCCCAACCCCCAACCAACCACCCAACTGACTTTTCCAGAAGAAAAAGAGTTCCTCCTTCCCGCCCACCTCTACACCATGGGTATCGCCGTCTGCATGTACCCGGCTCACGTGGCCGACATGAGCATGAGCAATGTCAGCCTGACCTCGCAGTGCGGTACCCTGAATGACAATGTCGGGTACCTGGCCTTGACCTTCCACTCGGGAAGGAACCTCCTCTTCTTCTCCGGCAACGTCACCCACAGCATCTACTCCATGCGCATGGAGGTCGGCGCCCAACCCAAAGTCATCGTCAGTGGTACTGGGGTAGTGAAAGGTGGGTAGGGTTACTAGCAAACCCGTGAGGTTCTGTGTTCGATTCCCCAGCCTCGCCCTGTCTTGACTGGGGGTAGTGAAAGGTGGGTAGGGTAGAGTAGCAAACCCGTGAGGTTCTGGGTTCGATTCCCCAGCCTCGCCCTGTCTTGACTAGGGTAGTGAAAGGTGGGTAGGGTAGCAAACCTGTGAGGTTCTGGGTTCGATTCCCTGCCTCGCCCTGTCTTTGGGTGGTGAAAGGTGGGTAGGGTAGGGTAGCAAACCCGTGAGGTTCTGGGTTCGATTCCCCAGCCTCGCCTTTTCTTGACTGGGGTAGTGAAAGGTGGGTAGGGTTACTAGCAAACCCGTGAGGTTCTGGGTTCGATTCCGCAGCCTCGCCTTGTCTTGTCTAGGGTGATGAAAGGTAGGGTAGGATAGCACACCCGTGAGGTTCTGGGTTCGATTCCCCAGCCTCGCCCTGATTGACTGGGGTAGTGAAAGGTGGGTAGGGTAGGGTAGCACACCCGTGAGGTTCTGGGTTCGATTCTTAGCCTCGCCCTGTCTTTGGGTGGTGAAAGGTGGGTAGTACACCCGTGAGGTTCTGGGTTCGATTCCCCAGCCTCGCCCTGTCTTTGGGTGGTGAAAGGTGGGTAGGGTAGCAAACCCGTGAGGTTCTGGGTTCGATTCTTAGCCTCGCCCTGTCTTGACTGGGGTAGTGAAAGGTGGGTAGGGTAGGGTAGCAAACCCGTGAGGTTCTGGGTTCGATTCCCCAGCCTCGCCCTGTCTTTGGGTGGTGAAAGGTGGGTAGGGTAGCAAACCCGTGAGGTTCTGGGTTCGATTCCCCAGCCTCGCCCTGTCTTGACTGGGGTGGTGAAAGGTGGGTAATACACCCGTGAGGTTCTGGGTTCGATTCCCCAGCCTCGCCCTTTCTTTCTTCCCAAGTTTGACCCAAAAAAGAAAAATCGAACTGAATGTCAAAGTCCTTCGGATGAGACTATAGAAACCGAGGCCCCCCGTGTGTGCGAACGCATGCAGAACATCTTGCCGCATGTGTTCAATCCTGTTCCGCTTTTCGTAAGAGTAGGCTATCGTGTGCCCGGTGGGAACAGATGATAAAATTGACAAAACCGCATACACACGGGGACTGAATGTAAAAAACAAAAGCACCTGAGTGCTTATTCCATGATCCTCGATTTAAAAAAAAAAGTCATCTGAGCGCTTTTGATTTGTTGCTTTACAAGATTCAGCGCTATATAAATTCCATACATTATTATTATATTATTAGACGGGGTGGAATGGGGTGGGTGGGTGGGCTAGGGGTTGGAGGAGGGGGTGGTTGTGTGGTGGTGGTGGTGGTAGAGGTTGATGCTGAAGTTCAAGTCATCGTCAGTGGGACTGGGTAGTGGGAGGTGGGTAGACGGGTAGGGGTGGGGTAGTGTAGGGTAGGGATGGAGGTGGTAGGTGGAGGGAGGTGGTGGGTTGTGGTTGTTTGTGGTATGGTGGTGGGTAAGTGGAGGGAGGTGGTGGTTGTGTTGTGTGGTGGGGTGTGTCGGTTGGTGTTAAAGCTGAAGTTTTTTGTTAATGGGACTGGGATGGTGAAAGGTGGGTAGACGGGGTAGGGATGGGGTGGGGTAGGTGTAAGGGTGAAGGTGGAGGGAGGGTGAATTTTAGGGCATGGAGGTGGGGGGGGGGGGGTAAGTGTTGTGGTGGGGATGGTGGTGGTGGTGGTGGTAGAGGTTGGTGTTAAAGCTTAAGTTTTTCGTTAATGGGACTGGGATTGTAAAAGGTGGGTAGACGGGTGGGGTGGGGTAGGGATGGAGGTGGAGGGAGGTGATGGTTGTGGTGGGGTTGGTGTTGAAGGTAAAGTCATCGTTAATGGGACTGGGGTGTTGAAGGTGGTAGACGGGGTAGGGGTGGGGTGAGGTGGGGTGGGTGGTTGTGGGTAGACAGGGTGGTGGGTAGACAGGGTGGGGTGGGTAGGTAGGGATGGAGGTGGTAGGTGGAGGGAGGTGGTGGTTGTGGTTGTGTTGTGGTGGTGGGGATGGGATGGTGGTGTGGTTAGTGTTGAAGCCAAAGTCATCGTTAATGGGGGTGGTAAGGTGAGGTGGAGTGGGTGGAGGTGGTGGTGGTTTGTGGGTAGACAGGGTGGGGTAGGGTAGGGATGGAGGTGGTAGGTGGAGGGAGGTGGTGTTGTGGTGGGATGGTGGTTGGTGTTGAAGCCAAAGTCCTTGTTAATGGGACTGGGTGGTGGAAGGTGGGTAGAACGGGGTGGGTTAGAGTGGGGTGGGTGGAGGTGGTGGGTGGTTGTGGGTAGACAGGGTGGTGGTAAACAGGGTGGGTAGGGTAGGGATGGTGGAGGGAGTGGTGGTTGTGTTGTGGTGGTGGGATGGTGGTGTTTGGTGTTAAAGCTTAAGTTTTTCGTTAATGGGACTGGGGTGGTGAAAGGTGGTAGACGGGGTGGGGTAGGGTAGGATGGAGGTGGTAGGTGGAGGGAGGTTGTGGTTGTGTTTGTATTGTGTTGGTGAGGATGGTGGTGGGGTTGGTGTTGAAGCTAAAGTCATGGTCAAGGGATTGGGGTGGTGAAAGGTGGGTAGACAGGGTAGGGATGGATGTGGAGGGAGGTGGTGGGTGGTTGTGTTGTGTTGTGGTGTGAGGGTGGTTGTGGTGGTGGGGGTTGGTGTCAAAGCTTAAGTTATCGTTAATTGGACTGGGGTGGTGGAAGGTGGTTAGACGGGGTGGGGTGGGTAGGGATGGAGGTGTGGTGGTTGTGTTGTGTTTGTGGTGGTGGAGGTTGGTGTTAAAGCTGAAGTTTTTTTGTTCATGGGACTGGGTTGTGAAAGGTGGGTAGACGGGGTGGGGGTGGGGTAGGGAAGGAGGTGGTAGGTGGAGGGTGGTGGTGGTTGTGTTGTGTTGGTGGTGGTGGTGGTAGTGGTTGGAACTGAAGCTAAAGTCATGGTTAATTGGACTGAGGTGGTGAAAGGTGGGTAGACGGGTGGGGTGGGATGGAGGTGGGGTTGGTTGTGTTGTGGTTGTGGGGATGGTGTGGAGGTCGGGGTTGTGCTGAAGGTAAAGTTATCGTTAGTGGGGGTTGGGTGGGGGTTGGAGGGGGTAAATTTTTTTTTTGGGGGGGGGGGGGGTAGTGAGGGTGGGGGGGTGGAAATTGCGTTGAAACTTAAAGCCCAAAATCGACGTCAGGGGGACGGATTTGGGGAAAGTGGGTGAAAAAAAAAAAATGATAATAAAAATTTAATAAAATGGAATTTTAAGGCGCGTATTTTTCAGAGAAAAAAATAAAGCGCTGGGGGGGTTAGTAAAAGGACGAATTTTTTGAGGGTATAAAAAGTTGGTAGATAAAATGTGGGGGGTGGGGGAGTAGAGGGGGGGGTTGGGGGGGGGGTGATTGTGGGATTTTTTTGGGGGGTTAGGATGGTGTGGTGGTAATTATTTGGGTTGGGGGGTTGCGGATGGTGTGTTGGTGAATAGGGTTAGTTTAGGGTCCACCACACACGCGCGTGCGCACGCTCTCTCTCTCTCTCACCCCACCTCCCCCACACCCCATCCCCACACACCTCCCTCACTACACACACAATCCCCCCCCCCCACCCCCCCCCCCAACAAAACTAAAAACCCACCACCCCCAACACCCCCATCCCCCTTTCCCCCCCCCCCCCCCCCCCCCCCCCCCCCCGAAACAAAACACAATTAAAAAACACACCACCCCCAACATCCCGCCCCTGGGCCCCCCCCCCCCCCCCACAAAACACCACAAAAAACACAACCCCCACCACACCCCCTCTCACCCCACCCCCCCTCACCCCCCCCCCCCCCATCCCCCCCCACCCCCCCCCCCCACCACCCTACCACCAACCACACACACATACACATACAGAGTGACCCTAACTCTCTCTCTCTCTCTGTCTCACACACACACGGGTCACCACTGACCCCCTTACCCCACCCCTCCACCCTCACCTTCACACTCAGGTCTGGCTATGGACTGGGTGACGGACACACTCTTCTGGACGGACAGCTCCAGAGGTCATCTGCTAGGGGCTCGCCTGGACGGCAGCTTCCAGAGGGTGCTCCTGCAGGAAGACATCCACCACCCGCTAGGCATCGCCGTGCATCCGCGCAGAGGGTAGGTCAGCAATCAGTCCGTCAATCAGTCAGTCAGTCAATCAATCCCGTCTGGAATTTTCTGGAGCGCCGAATCTTTGGTACGTACAGGCTAGGAAATCCTCGTCGAGGGTAGGTCAACAATCAATCAATCAATCAATCAATCAATCAATCAATCAATCAATCAATCAATCAATCAATCAGTCAGTCAGTCAGTCAGTCAGTCAGTCAGTCAGTCAGTCAGTCCATCCATCCATCAGTCAAGCAAGCAAGTAAGCAGGCAAGCAAGCAAGCAGTCCATCCATCCCGTATGGAATTTTCTACAGTGCCGAATCTTTTGTACGTACAGGCTAGGAAATTTGCGTCGAGGGTAGGTCAACAATCAATCAGTCAATCAATCAGTCAGTCAGTCAATCAGTCAGTCAATCAGGCGAGCAAGTAAGCAGGCGAGCAAGCAAGCGAGCGAGCAAGCAGTCCATCCATCCCGTCTGGAATTTTCTATAGCGCCGAATCTTTTGTACGTACAGGGTAGGAAATCCTCGTTGAGGGTAGGTCAACAATCAATTAAGCAATCAGTCAGTCCATCAATCAATCAATCAGTCAATCAGTCAGTCAATCAGGCAAGCAAGTAAGCAGGCGAGCAAGCGAGCGAGCGAGCAAGCAGTCCATCCATCCCGTCTGGATTTTTCTATAGCGCCGAATCTTTGGTACGTAGAGGCTAGGAAATCTGCGTCGAGGGTAGGTCAGCAATCAGTCAGTCAGTCAATCAGTCAGTCAGTCATTCAATCAGTCAGTCAGTCAAGCAGGCAAGCAAGTAAGCAGGCAAGTAAGCAGGCAAGCAAGCAAGCAGTCCATCCATCCCGTATGGAATTTTCTACAGCGCCGAATCTTTTGTACGTACAGGCTAGGAAATTTGTGTCGAGGGTAGGTCAACAATCAATCAGTCAGTCAGTCAATCCATCCATCAGTCAAGCAAGCAAGTAAGCAGGCAAGCAAGCAAGCAGTCCATCCATCCCGTCTGGATTTTTTCTACAGCGCCGAATCTTTTGTACGTACAGGCTAGGAAATTCGTGTCGAGGGTAGGTCAACAATCAATTAAGCAATCAGTCAATCCATCTATCCATCCATCTATCCATCCATGCATCCATCCATCCATCCATCCATCTATCCATCCATCCATCCATCCAGTCTGTAATTTTCTACAGCGCCGAATCTTTGGTACGTACAGGCCAGGTAATCTGCGTCGAGGGTAGGTCAACAATCAGTCAATCAAACAGTCAATCAATCAACCAATCGATCAATCCATCCATCCTGTCTGGAATTTTCTACAGCGCCGAATCTTTGTACAGGCAACCCCCCCCCCCCCAAAAAAAAAAAGAAGAAAAAATCAGAACGCTTTGTATTCGAATCAGCGATCAACACGCATGCGACCGTACACAAACAACAGAGTTAAACAGATTGTAGCTTGGTTGTAGTTTGTGTGTGTGTGTGTGTGTGTTTGAGCTGAGAGAGAAAGAGAGAGAGAGACAGACAGAGAGAATCAGAGAGAGGGAGACAGAGAGAGACAGAGAGAACAATTTGAACAATTTTTATTTTTCAGAGGGTAATAGGTTATTAATATTTATTTATTTTTTATATCGAGGATAATGAAATAAGCACTCATGTGCATTTTTACATCCAGCCCCCGTGTGTATGCAGTTTTGTGAATTTTTTCAACTGTTCCCACCGGCACACAATGGCCTGGCCTGCTCTTACGAAAAGCGGAACAGGATTTTTAACGTGTGCGCAAGATGTTCTGCGTGCGTTCGCATACACGGGGCCTCGGTTTATAGTCTCGTTCGAAGGACTTGGGGAGAGGCTTGATCTCTCGATCGGTAAAACATGCTGAATTCCTGCTAGTGTAGCCTTTTGCAGTAAGTCATATTGAGCCTTTGAAATAAGAGTATAAAATAAAGTTTATCAGTGGTCGGAGCACTCGCTTTCCCCCAGCCAAGTTAAGCAGCGTCGAGCGTGGTTACCAGTTGGATGGGTGACCGTTTGCGCGCCTTGGCTTCAGTACAGTTCCCCCAGTTCACCCAGCTGTAAATGGGTACCTGCCCTCTTTAGGGTCAGGGAAGGTAAAGCAGCGAGGGGGAGGAGATGGGCGCCGCCCTCAATATGCTGGCCCTAGAGAAGTGAGGTCCCTGACGCCTCGCTCCCCTACGACTTTAACCTTTACCTTTACTAGATGCATTAAAGCATTGCTCAGTGAGAGTGATGATAGATCCAAAGACTTGTGACATCTTTCAAAACATGGCGATCAACTCCCGTCGTTGTTGGTTACAGGTAAGAATGAAGAGAACTATTACAATAATAATGTTAATAATGATAATAATAATAATAATGATGATGAGGATGATATTTTGATATATTTATCAACCTTGAATAGCTGATTATATATATATATATATATATATATATATATATATATATATATAATATATGTTTGTGTGTGTGTCTGTGATGTGTCTGTGTGTGTCTGTGATGTGATGTGTGTGTGTTTGATGTGATGTGATGTGATGATTGTGATGTGATGTATCTTCCTTCTTGAATTTAACGTCTTTACGCATGAAGTAATATCAGACGAACTAAGTGTGTGTGAGTGTGTGTGTGTGTTTGTGTGTGTGTGTATGAGTGGTGTGTTTATTTATCTATATCTTATTTATTTTATTTTATTATATCGATGATAATGGAATAAGCACTTATGTGCTTTTTTTTTACATCCAGTCCCCGTGTGTATGTGTGAGTGTGCGAGCGTGCGCGAGTGTGGTGTGTGTGTGTGTGTGTGCGAGAGGAGAGAGAGAGAGTGAGTGTGAGTTTTCATAAGTGTTCACTACTAGTGATGTGTATTTGTGTGTGTGTGTGTTTGTGCGAGTGTATGTATCTCTCTCTCTCACTCTCTCTCTCCCCCCCTCTCTCTCTCCCCCTCTCTCCCTATCTCTCTCTCTCTCTCGCTCTCTCTCTCTCTCTCCCTCCCTCTCTCTATCTCCCCACCCCCTCTATCTCTTTCTGACCCCCCCTCTCTCTCTCCCCCCTCTCTCTCTCCCTTCCTATCTCTCTCTGTCTGTCTGTCTCTCTCTCCCTCTCTCTCTCTCTCTCCCCCCTCTCTCTCTCCATCTCCCTCCCTCTCTCCCTGTCTCTCCTCTTCCCCTCTCTCTCTCTCTCCCCCTCTCTCTCCCCCTCTCCCTCCATCTCTCTCCCCCCTCCTCCTCTCTCTCTCTCTCCCTCTCTCTCTCCCTCTCTCTCTCTCTTCCCTCCCTCTCTCTCTCTCCCCTCTTCTCTCTTCTTCTCTCTAATCTCCCTTCCCTCCCTCCCTCACCCTCTCTTCTCTTCTCTCCCCACTCTCTGCTCTCTCTCCATCTCTCTCATCATCTCTCTCCTCTCTCTCTGTCGTCTGTCTGTCTGTCTGTCTCTGCTGTTGGAAGATGTATGTAGATTGGGTTCCCTCCAAGTTGTCCTAGAGTGGTGTGTGCGCCAATATGGCGTATGTGAGCGTCGCAGTCTTTGGCGCAATAGTTTTTGCGCTGCTTTCCATCTCTCTTTCATCTGATTCCGCACTTGTATATGTCGTGTCGTGTCCTGTCTGTATGTTTGTGTGTCTCTTGTGTTTGTTTGTTTGTGTGTTGTTTGCTTTGTCTGTTGTGTGTGTGTCTGTCTATTTGTCTGTCTGTTTGTCCGACTGTCATCTGTCTGTCTGTCTATTTGTTTGTTTGTCTGTCTGTTTGTCCATCTGTCTGTCTTTCTATTTGTTTTTTTGTCTGTCTATTTGTTTGTCTGTCTGTCCGTTTGTCAGCCTGTCTGTATGTCTGTGTGTCTCATTGTCAGTCTGTCTGTGTGTCTGTGGTGAGGATGATGATAATGACCATGATAACGATGGTGATGGTGGTGGTGGTGGTGGTGGTAATGATGATGATGTTTATGATGATGATAATGATGGTGATGAAGGTGATGGTGATGATGCTGTTGCTGCTGTGCTGCCGATGATACTGATGACGACAATGATGATGATGATAATACTGATGACGACAATGATGATGATGATAATACTGATGACGACAATGATGATGATGATAATACTGATGACGACAATGATGATGATGATAATACTGATGACGACAATGATGATGATGATAATACTGATGACGACAACAATGATGATGATGATAATACTGATGACAACGACAATGATGATGATAATACTGATGACAACGACAATGATGATGATGATAATACTGATGACAACGACAATGATGATAATGATGACAACGATGATAATACTGATGACAACGGCAATGATGATGATAATACTGATGACATCGACGATGATGATGATGATGATAACAATGATGATGATTAAGATGATAATACTGATGACAGCAACAATGATGACGACGATGATGATGATGATAATACTGATGTCAACGACAATGATGATGATGATGATAACAATGATGATGATGATGATAATAATACTGATGACAGCAACAATGATGACGATGATGATGATGATGATGATACTGATGACAACGACAATGATGATAAATGATAATACTGATGACAACGACAATGATGATGATGATAATACTGATGACGACAATGATGATGATGATAATACTGATGACAACGACAATGATGATGATGATAATACTGATTACAATGATGATGATGATGATGATACTGACGACAACGACAATGATGATAATGATGATACTGATGACAACTATGATAATACTGATGACAACGGCAATGATGATGATAATACTGATGACAACGGCAATGATGATGATAATACTGATGACAACGGCAATGATGATGATAATACTGATGACAACGACAATGATGATGATGATGATAACAATGATGATGATGATAATACTGATGACAGCAACAATGATGACGACGACGACGACGACGATGATGATGATGATGATGATGATGATGATAATACTGATGACAGCAACAATGATGATGATGATAACAATGATGATGATAATTATGATGATACTGATGGCAACGACAATGACAATGATGATATGATAATGATGATAATACTGATGACAACGACATTGATGATGATGATAACAATGATGATGATGATGATGACAACGACAATGATGATCGTGATCATGATGATGATGATGATGACAACAACAATGCTGATAACAAAAGCGATGACAGACCAATAATGTCAACGGTAATGCGATGGAGAGCTCTTCTTTCCTTCCTTGTGAGGTGAAATGTAAAAGGTAGGTAATCACTATTGGGCTGAGTAATTAAATTATGCACAGTTTCTTCCCTTGTTCTCGCTGCTTCCTTTGTGTGTGTGTGTTTATTTTATTTTATTTTTTTTGATTCTTTTATATCGAGGATAATGGAAAAAGCACTCATGTGCTTTTTTACATCCAGTCCTCGTGTGTATGCGGTTTTGTAAATTGTCATCTGTTCCCACCGGCACACAATGACCTACTCTTACGAAAAGCGGACCAGGATTTAACGTGTGCACAAGATGTTCTGCGTGCGTTCGCACACGGGGCCTCGATTTATAGTCTCATCCGAAAGACTTTTGGGGAGGGTGGGGTCTGTACTGATGTTAACTCCAGAGGGAAATATCCCCTTGAACGGGAATCGAACCCGGGTCGTTAGATTGCGAATAACGGCATGATGATATGATGACGACAGACGATGCTGCTGCTGACGATAACAATGATGACGACGACAGCTGATGATGATCAAGATAGCTGACGACGATGATGATGAAGAAGATAGCTGATGATGACGAAGATAGCTAATGATGATGAAGATAGTTGATGATGATGAAGATAGCTGATGATGATGATAGCTGATGATGATGAAGATAGTTGATGATGAAGAAGATAGCTGACGATGAAGATAGATGATGACGATGAAGATAGCTGATGACGATGAAGATAGGTGATGATGACGATGAAGATAGGTGATGATGACGATAGCTGATGATGGTGATGAAGATAGCTGATGATGACGATGAAGATAGCTGATGGGGATGACGATGAAGATAGCTGATGGTGATGAAGATAGCCGATGATGATGATGAAGATAGCTGCTGACGATGAATATAGCTGATGATGACGAAGATAGCTTATGATGATGATGATGATGAAGAAGATAGCTGATGACGATGAAGATAGCTGATGATGATGAAGATAGCGGATGACGATGAAGATAGCTGATGATGGAGATAACCGATGATGATGATGAAGATATCGGATGGCAATGATGATGATGAAGATAGCGGATGATGATGAAGATAGCCGATGACGATGGATACAGCTGATGATGATGAAGATAGCTCGTTATGATGATAAAGATAGCTGACGATGATGAAGATAGCTGATGGCGATGAAGATAGCTGATGACGATGAAGATAGCTGATGACGATGAAGATAGCTGATGATGACAATGAAGATAGCTGATGTCTATGAATATAGATGATGACGACGATGAAGATAAATGATGACGACGACGACGACAACGATGAAAACGACGACGATGATGATACTGGCGACGACGATGATAACGACGACGGTCATGACGATGACGACGATGATGACGACGACGATAATGATGACGTCGACGATGATGATGACGACGACGACGATGATGACGATGATGATGATTGTACAGACTGTACTGGGCGGACTCGGTCAAGAATCAGGTGGTGAGCTATGACCTCAACGAGGACACGTGGACAGTCTTCTTCAGCAGTCCTCGAGCCTCGTTCTACGGGGTCACGTTGTACAAGGTGGGATGGACAGACAGACAGACAGACAGACAGACACACACACACACACACACACACACACACACACACACACACACACACACACACACACACACACAGTCTTCTTCAGCAGTTCTCGAGCCTCGTTCTACGGGGTCACGTTGTACAAGGTGGGATGGACAGACAGACAGACAGACAGACAGGCAGGCAGGCAGACACACAGACAGGCAGACAGACTGCAGACAGGCAGACAGACAGACAGGCAGGCAGACAGACACACAGACAGACAGACACACAGACAGACTGCAGACAGGCCAGACAGACAGACAGGCAGGCAGACAGACACACAGACAGACAGACACACACACAGACAGACAGACAGGCAGGCAACACACAGACAGACAGACACACACACAGACAGACAGACAGGCAGGCAGACACACAGACAGACAGACAGACAGTCTTCTTCAGCAGCCCTCGAGCCTCTTTCTACGGGGTCACTTTTGTACAAGGTGGGACGGACAGACAGACAGACACACACACACACACACACACACACAACACACACACACACACACACACACACACACACACACACACACACACATGCATGCACGCACGAGCGCGTGCGCGCACATACACACACATACACACACACTCGCTCTCTCTCTCTGTCTTTCTCTCTCTCTCATCCCTCACTCTCTCTCTCTCTCTCTTCTCTCTCTTCCTCTCCCCTTCTCTCTCTCTCTCTCCCTCACTCTCTCTCCCTCTGCTTGTCTCTCTCTGTGTCTCTCCCTCTCCGTGTCTCTCTTTGTGTCTCTGTCTGTCTGTCTGTCTGTCTGTCTGTCTCTCTCTCTCCTCTCTTCTCTCTCTCTCTCTCTCTCTCTCTCCTCTCTCTCTCTCTCTCTCCCTCTCTCTCCCTCTGCCTGTCTCTCTCCGTGTCTCTCTTTGTGTCTCTGTCTGTCTATCTCTCTCTCTCTCTCTCTCTCTCTCTCTCTCTCTCTCTCTCTCTCTCTCTCTCTCTCTCTCTCTTTCGGTGGAGGGGGGACAAGATAGCCTAGTGGTTAGAACATTGCGCTCGCAAACCTTTCAGATAAAGATGAACAAAATCAAATATAGATGATGATAATGACACTTGGTAACAATGATTATAAGAATAACAATGATAAGTATAATGATACATGAAATCTTATACTGCCCTTCCTTGCTGCCTCCTCTTCTGAGACGTCCCTGCCCCGCTGTTCCCACGCCGCTCATACCAATCTCCCCGCCACAGCCATACCACCCAGATTCGTTGTAATAACAATAGTAATAAATGGAACTTATATAGCGCTGTATCTTGCAAAGACAAATCAAAGCGCATGCATTCAACCTACTCTTACGCAGTCATGCAATGATATGTCACATCCTCGGGGTTGGAAGTCCACAGGGTGCCTATCAATATCAGGCCGCCGTGGGGCCACCAGCCAGAGAGGCCCTGCACTACTGCTGGGTCACTTTGGGTGGCGTTCGGTCTGAAAATAGCGCTATATCTTGTAAAAAGGGGACGGGATAGCTCAGTGGTCAGAGCACTCGCTTTTTACCACAGCTAAAGGTTAAGCAGCATCGAGCGTGGTTACCACTTAGATGGGGTGACCGTTTGCGGGTCTTGGCTTCAGTACAGTCCCCTCCAAGTTCACCCAGCTGTAAATGGGTACCTGCCCTCTTTTAGGGTCAGGGAAGGTGAAGCAGCGAGGGAGAGGAGATGGGCGCCGCCCTCGATATGCTGGCCCCCCTAGAGAAGCTGAGATCTCTGATGCCTCGCTCCCCTACGACCACATAGGTTATGGTAACACCTTTACCTTTACCTTCTGTGACGTTCCTGTCCTGCTGTTCCAACGCCGCTCATTTCAATCTCCCCGCCACAGCCATACCCAGATTTGTTATGTCTCATCCTCAGGGTTAGAAGTCCACAAGGAGCCCATCAATATCAGGCCACCGTGAAGCCACTAGCCAGAGGGGCCCTGCGCTTCTGCTGGGTCACTTTTGGGGTGGCGTTAAGTCTGAATAGAGCTGTATTTGTTTGTGAAAAAAAGCAAAAACAAATGAGAGTGATAATTATATAAAATTTCTTCACGGCAGGATTACCTGTTATGGACGGACACGCAGAGCATGAACGGCATTCACATGGCCCGGGTGGACATTCTGAAGAAGGTACGAGGCATCATCCACCCCGGGTATGGAGAGGCCGCTGACATCATCACCGTGGATAAGGCTCTGCAACCCGATATGGGCCCGTGAGGGGGGGTTTCGTGTGTGTATGTGGGGTGGGTGTTTGTGTGTGTGTGTGTGTGTGTTTATGGGTTGGGGTGGTGTGTGTGTGTATGTGTGGGGCGGTGGTGGTGCGTGAGTGTGTGTTTATGGGTTGGGGGTGTGTGTGTGTGTGTGTGTGTTTATGGTTGGGGTGGTGTGTGTGTTTATGGGTTGGGGTGGTGTGTGTGGGGGAGGGGGGGGGAGGGGATGCGTGTGTGTGTATGTGTGGGGTGGTGGTGGTGCGTGTGTGTGTTGTGTGTGTTTTTGGGTGGGGATGGTGTTGTCTATGTATGTGTGGGGTGGGGGGTGGGGGTGATGTGTTTATGGGTTGGGGTGGTTGTGTGTATGGGGGGTGTGGTGTGGGTGAGTGTGAAAGTAGGGTGTTTGTGTGTGGGGTGGGGGTGGTGTGTGAGTGGGTGTGGGGTGAGGATGGTTTTAATTTATTTTACTTATTTTATTTATTTACTTATTTTATTTATCTATTTATTCTTTTCTATCGAGGATAATGAAATAAGCACTCAGGTGCTTTTTTTTTTTTTTACATCCAGACCCCGTGTGTATGCGGTTTTGTAAATTTTGTCATCTGTTCCCACCGGCACACAATGGCCTACTCTTTCGAAAAGCGGAACAGGATTTAACGTGTGCACAAGATGTTCTGCATGTGTTCGAACACGGGGCCTCGGTTTATAGACTCACCCGAAGGTGGTGCGTGAGTGTGTGTGTTTATGGGTTGGGGTGGTGTGTGTGTGTGTATGTATGTGTGGGGTGGTGGTGGTGCGTGAGTGTGTGTGTTTATGGGTGGGGGTGGTGCGTATCTATGTGTGTGGGGGTGGGGTGTGTGTGTGTATGCGGGGTGGTGGTGTGTGTGTGTGTGTTTATGGGTGGGTGTGGTATGTGTATGTGGGGTGGTATGTGTGTATGTTTATGGGTGGGGGTGGTGTGTGTGTATGTGTGGGGTGGCGGTGGTGTATGTGTGTGTTTATGGGTTGGGGTGGTGTGTGTGTGTTTATGGGTGGTGGTGGTGTGTGTCTTATGGGTGGGGGTGGGGTGTGTGTTTATGGGTGGTGGTGGGGTGTGTGTTTATGGGTGGTGGTGGTGTGTGTGTTTATGGGTGTGTGTGGTGTGTGTGTTTATGGGTTGGGGTGGTGTGTGTGTTTATGGGGTGGGGGTGGTGGGGGTGTTTATGGGTGGGGGTGGTGTGTGTGTGTTCATGGGTTGGGGTGGTGGTGTGTGTGTTTATGGGTGGTGGTGGTGTATGGGTGAGTGTGAGGGTAGGGTGTTTGTGAGTGGGGGTGGGGTGGGGGTGGTGTGTGTGTGTGAGTGTGGTTGTGTGTGTGTGCACGAGTTCTGTAGTGTGCTTTTCTTGTTTTGGGGTGGTTTTTTCCGTTTTTTTTTTGTTTTTAATGGTGTGTATTTTTTCTTCTGTTTTTTGTGTCTTAGAGTAAGCTATCTTTACTATTATTATTATTATTATTATTATTATTATTGGTTATCAAAATAATGTACTTAGACATTAACGATCAAGTTTGTTTTTGTTCCTAGATAGATGGCTTGATAAGAAAAACAACACCCAACAACAAACAAATGCATCGCTTATTCAAAAATACCATCTGGAAATAGAAATTTGACTTGACCGCCACCCATAAACACCCACACACTCACGCACCACCACCACCCCACACATACATACACATGTGTTTTCCCCCCTGACATCTTTTCAGCCCCTTGTAAAGAAAACAGTCGAGCGTGTGACTTGATGACTTGACTTGACTTGTGCTTTTTCTCTTTGGCATCTTTTCAACACCCCCCCCCCCCCCTTCCTTGTAAGAAGAACAGTCGAGCGTTGTGATTTGACTCGACATGACTTGACTTGTGCTTTTTCCTCTTTGGCACATTTTCAGCCCCTTGTAAAAAGAACAGTCGAGCGTCGTGACTTGACTTGACTTGTGCCTTTTCCGCCCCCTTTGGCATCTTTTTCAGCCCCTTGTAAGAACAATCGAGCGTCGTGACTTGACTTGACTTGACTTGGGCTTTTTCCCCCTCTTTGGCACTTTTTCAGCCCCTTGTAAAAAAAACCAGTCGAGCGTTGTGACTTGACTTGACTTGACTTGACTCCACTTGACTCCACTTCACTTCACTTCACTTGGGCTTTTTCCTCTGGCATCTTTTCACACCCCCCCCCCCCCCCCCCCTCTCCTTGTAAGAAGAACAGTCGAGCGTTGTGACTCGACTCGACTCGACTTGACTTGACTTGTGCTTATTTCTACCCCCCCCCCCCCCGTCCCCCCTTTTGGCATCTTTTCCAGCCCCTTGCAAGAAACAGTCGGGCGTTGTGTGATCAGCTGTGCTTACCGCGAGGGCCCGACAACCACACCTGCCGCTGTGGTTTAGGCTTCACCTTGCAAGGGGGCATGGTGTGTGCCTACGGTAAGTTCGCGGTGTTCTCTGTTACTCTTTTCTGTTCTTCTCTTATATCCAGGATAAATGGAATAATAAGGAAGGTGGCAGGATGGTTAAGACGTTTCTCCTGCCAACAAGTAAACCGTGAGGTTCTGGCTTCGATTCCCAGCCTCGCCCTTTTCTTCCCAGTTTGACCCACACAAACAATCGAACTTGAATGTCAAAGTCCTTCGGATGAGACTATAAACCGAGGCCCCGTGTGCGAACGCATGCAGAACATCTTGCGCACACGTTAAATCCTGTTCCGCTGTTCGAAAGAGTAGGCCATTGTGTGCCGGTGGGTACAGATGACAAAATTTTTAAAAAATACACACGCATAATTTTTTGTAAAAGGTCATAAAAAAAAAATCGAGGATAATGGAATAAGCACCCATGCGCTTTAAGCTGCACTTATGTGCTTTTTTTTTACATGCAGTCCCCATGTGTATGCGGTTTTTGTAAATTGTCATCTATTCCCACCTTGCCACACAATGGCCTACTCTTGCGAAAAGCGGAACAGGATTTAAAACGTGCGCGCAAGATTGTTCTACATACGTTCGCATACACAGGGGGCCTCAGGTTTATAGTCTCATCCGAAGGACTTTTAGGGAGAGTGGAGTCTGCACTGATGTTAACTCCAGGGGGGAAAATATCCCCCTTGAACGGGAATCGAATCCGGGTCGTCAGATTGCGAGCGCAATGTTCTAACCACTAGGCTATCCCGTCCCCTTGCGTTGGTCAGGATGTATGTCAGCTTCGGACAGTCTGTAGGTGGAACAGGTTGAGTGGATGGTCGTGACGGTGATGGTGATGGTGGTGATGATGATGGTGGGGGTGGTGGTGGTGGTGATGGTGGTGGTGGTGGTGATGATGATGGTGGTGGTGATGATCATGATGGTGGTGGTGATGGTCGATATAAAAGAATCAAATCAAATCAATCTGTCCCGGGGTAGGAGATTTCTTAAAGGACAACTTTCTCCTCGTCACGGACGCCAACCAGCGCAACGTGTACCAGATTGACGTCAGCAGTGAGGACATCAGAGCCGTGACGCGGGGGGAACGTCATCAGCCGGCCGCCATTGCCTTCCTGCCGGGATTGCCGGGAACGGTGCTGTGGAGTGATAACGAGGCTCACGTGATTCGCCGGAAGGAGTTGGGGCTGGGTTGGACTTCCACCTTTCTGGATCTGCCGGAAAGTGAGTGCTTGGAAAAAACAACACCACAACTATCGTTTATTATTATTATTATTATTATGGGATGATGTTTATTTATTTATTTATCTATTTATACCACTTTTTAGTCACGAGATTTCTCTGCGTGAAATTCGGGATGCTCTCCCCCCCTGGTGGAGAGCGCGACGCTCGCCACAAGAGCAGCGCCACCCATTTTGTGTGTGTTTTTGTTTTGTTTTTTTGTCTGCAGCTGTATTTGTTTTCCTATCAGAGTGGGCTTTTTTTTCTACAGAATTTTGACAGGGACAACTCTCTTTGTTGCCGTTGGTTCTTTTACGTGCGCTGGATAGTTTTGTGTAACACACGGGACCTCGGTTTATCGTCTTATCCGAAAAGACTAGCGCCCAGACCACCACTTATGGTCTATGGATGGGGAAATGTTTCGGGCCCAAACGGGATTTGAACCACCGCACACTTCCGACCCGAACTTTTCGCTTTCTAGACAGGCGCGTTACTTCTAGACCACCGATGGAACAGTGAACACACACACACACACTCACACACAAACACACACACTCACACACACACGCGCGCGCACACACACACACACACTCACACACACACACATATACATAGATCTCGTAACTGAGACTGGACATCTGGTTCATTTTCTGACGTTACGAGGCACTGGTGTTACCTTTTTGCTGGATTCCTTCCCTTTGTGGTATCTACTTAAATGAAAAGTGACAAAAATAGCAACATGTAGTGCTAAGCATAGTAATGGGTCCTGCAGCATAAATGTCCCCTTACCCATTCACAAGGGCTATTAGCATGTTACAAAATGCATGTTGGAAATATTTTAAAAAGAAGCTTAAAGAGTTCGGTTTTCCCTGGAATTGATGATGTAGCCCAATGTATTATCTTTTGATAATTTCAAATGCGTAACTCACACGAATATAGAAATTTTGTATCTCTTATCTACAGGATCAAGCTCAATGCTTTTAGAACTAAATTTTCAAAAAGGAAAACAGTATCTGTGGCGAAAATTTACCATTGCTCACTTTTTTTTAGAAGGCAGAGATTTGAAAAAAACTTTTTGCCTGTTTTCACAGTCCTTTTGCTTAGAGCAAATTCTAAAAGACTTTCCCAAATTAATGAAAGAGTTTTGTATTGTCATTAAGTCATAGTCCTGTTTATCAGATTCTTATCGTTAACTATGTTTACTAGTTGTATAAATTGCAAAGTTAGTTTTGAAGCTGTTATTTCTTTTCCCCTCAATTTTTCTCATTTATGGTTTTAATTGGGTTTCTTGTATTTGTTTAATGACGATAATTAGCTATGTTTACACCCCCCACACACCCCACAAGCACACACACACACACACACACACACACACACACACACACACACACCACACACACACACACACACTTTCCCGCAGATAACACTAATTTGTGGAAGGACGTTAAACTGAAGAACTAACTCACTCACACACACACGCACGCGCGCGCACAAGCGCGCTTGTGGACGGGGTAGGGGAGGGATAGCCTAGTGGTTAGAACATTGCGCTCGAAATCTAACGATCCGGGCTCGATTCTCGTTCAAGGGGATATTTTCCCCTGGAGTTAACATCAGTGCCGACTCCACTCTCCCCCAAAGTCCTTCGGATGAGACTATAAACCGAGGCCCCGTGTGCGAACCCACGCAGAACATCTTGCGCATACGTTAAAACACATTCCGCATTTCGTAAGAGTAGGCCATTGTGTGCCGGTGGGAACAGATGACAGAATTTACAAAAACCGCATTCACACGGGGACTGGATGTAAAAAAAGCACATAAGTGCTTATTCCATTATCCTCGATATAAAAGAATATAAAAAATGAATAAAAAAATAATGCTCGATATAAAAGAATAAAATAAAAATAAAAAACACACAGACACACACTACACACAACACAACACGCCCAACAACACAACACACACACACACACACACACACACACACACACACCACACACACACAACACACCCCAAAAACTAACCACACAACCACACAACACACACAAAACACACACACACACACACACACACACAAGCCCGCCCCTACGCGCGCACATCCCACATTACTACACTCGGCTATACGCTACATTATACTGCAGTACAGCACATTACATTCACGTTACAT
>CM054165.1:34197187-34199687 GCA_028751875.1 Rapana venosa
CTCCTCCTCCTCCTCCTCCCACTACTACTACTATTCCTACTACTATTACTACACCCTCCTCCTCCTCCTCCTCCTAAATACTACTCCTCCCTCCTCCTCCCCCCTCCTTACTACTACTACTATCCTACTCCTACTACTACTACACTACTACTAGTAGTAGTAGTACTCCTCCTCCTATACTACTACAATCCCTCCTCCTCCTACTCCTCCTCCTCCCACTCCTCCTCCTCCTACTACTACTACCACTAACTAAACCACAAAACCAAACAAACATCGCTATGCTTGCTATTTTGTAAAGACACAACAACACCTTTTCACTAAAAAAACCAAAAAATCTGTTCAAAAAATTAAACCCCAACCCACACCAACCTAACCCACCAACCAAACCCTCTGTCTCTCCCCTCTCTCCCCTCTCCCGCCCCCATACCCCCCACACACTCTCCCTCTCTGCCCTTTTCAGACTCCAAAGTGCAGGGTCTAGCCATAGACTCCGTACATAGGCTGATGTACTACACGGACCCGGGTTTGGATGTCATCGGGGTGGTGCAGGTCGGGGGTTCGAATCCCCTCGGCCACGCTCACATCATCACGGACGACCTGTTCAACCCTTGGGACATCGTCGTGTACGTGCCGGACAAAAGTCGAGATCTGGGGTGAGTGTGGTGGGGTGAGGTTGGGGGGGGTGGGGGGGGGGGGGGGGGATGGTTGTGGGGGGGTGGGAGGGTGGGGGGGGGTGTTGGGTGGGGTGAGAGGTGGGGTGATGGGTGTGTGTGTAAGGTGGTATGGGTGTGGGGTGGGGGGTGGGATTAATTTTATTTTATTTTATTTTATTCTTTTATATCGAAGATAATGAAATAAACACTTATCTGCTTTTTTTATCTCCAGTCCCTGTGTGTTTTCAGTTTTGTAAATTCTGTCATCTGTTCCCACCGGCACACAATCGCCTACTCTTACGAAAATCGGGACAGGATTTAACGTGCGCGCAAGATGTTCTGCGTGCGTTCGCACACGGGGCCTCGGTTTATAGTCTCATCCGAAGGACTTTTAGGGAGAGTGGAGTCTTCACGGATGTTAGCTCCAGGGGAAAATATCCCCTTGAACGGGAATCGAACCCGGGTGGTCAGATTGCGAGCGCAATGTTCTAACCACTAGGCTATCCCGTCCCCAATTGGTGTGTGATGAGTGTGTGTGTAAGGGGGGATGGGTGTGTGTGTAAGGGGGGATGGGTGTGTGTGTAAGGGGGATGGGTGTGGGGTGTAAGGGGGGATGGGTGGTGTGGTAAGGGGGGATGGGTGTGTGTGTAAGGGGGAATTTTGTGTGTAAGGGGGGATGGGTTGTGTGTTAAGGGGGATATGTGTGTGTGTGTAAGGGGGATGGGGGTGTGTGTAAGGGGGGATGTGTGTGTGTAAAAGGGGGGATGGGTGTGTGTGTAAGGGGGATGGGTGTGTGTGTAAGGGGGATGGGTGTGTGTGTAAGGGGATATGTTGTGTGTGTAAAGGGGGGTGTGTGTGTTTTTAAGGGTGATGTGGTGTAAGGGGGAGGGGTGTGTAAGGGGTGATGTGTGTGTAAGGGGGGATGGGTGTGTGTAAGGGGGGTGGGTGTGTGTGTGTAAGGGGGATGGTGTGTGTGTGTAAGGGGGATGGGTGTGTGTGTGTAAGGGGATGGGTGTGTGTGTGTAAGGGGTGTGTGTGTAAGGGGGGATGGGTGTGTGTAAGGGGGGAAAGGGTGTGTGTGTAAGGGGGGAGGGTGTGTGTAAGGGGGGATGGGTGTGTGTGTAAGGGGGATGGGGGTGTTAAGGGGGGATGGGTGTGTGTGTAGGGGGGATGGGGGTGTTTAAGGGGGATGGGTGTGTGTGTAAGGGGGATGGGTGTGTGTTAAGGGGGATGGGTGTGTGTGTAAGGGGGGCATGGGTGTGGGAGTAAGGGGGGATGGGTGGTTGGTGTAAGGGGGATGGGAGGGGGTGTGTGTAAGGGGGATGGTGTGTGTAAGGGGGTGGGGTTTGGGGAAGGGGGGGATGGGTTTGGTGTAAGGGGGGGTTGGTTTTAAGGGGGGAGGGGTGTGGGAAAAGGGGGGGGGGATTTTTGTTGGGGTTTTGGGGGGGGAGGGGGGGAGGGGGGATGGGTTTTGAAAGGGGGGGTTGGTGGTTTAAGGGGTTGGGTGGTGGAAGGGGGGAGGGTGGTGTTGTAGGGGGGATGGGGGGGTTTTTAAAGGGGGTTTTGGGGGGTTGAAGGGGGTTGGTGTTGTGGAAGGGGGGGAATTGGGTTGGGGGTGGGGGTGGGGGGGAGGGGGGGTAGGGGGAATTGGTTTTTTAAGGGGGGAATTTTGGGGTGGGGTGTTTTAAAAGGGGGTGGGGTTGGAAGGGGGGAGGGGGTTGTTTGGGGGGGGGGGTTGGGGACGGGGGGAAATTTGGGGGTGTGGTGGAGGGGGGATGGGTGTGGAAGGGGGGGATGGGGTTGGTTTTGGGGGGGGATTTTTGGTGGGGGGTTGGGTTGTGTTAAAG
>CM054165.1:34207735-34220235 GCA_028751875.1 Rapana venosa
ATTTTTTTTTTTCTTTTTCCTTGTCTGTATTTTTTTTTTCCCTTTTCAGAGTAAACTTTTTTTTTTTTTTACTAAAAATTTTTGGGAAAAAGGGATATCTCTCTTGCTCCCCGGGGGTTCTTTTCGTGCGTTAAATAAGTATTTGCAAAACACGGGGTGGACCTGGGTTTTTTTTTCGCCCCTCCCCCCAAAAGGACAAAGCACCCGGGACCACCACTCAGGGGGGGGGGGGGAGGGAAAAATTGTTTGGGGGTTTTTTCCCAAAAAAACCCCCCCGGGCCCTTTTTTTCACCAAACCCCCCCCCTTTTTTTTCCTTTTTCCCCCGGGGGGGTTTTCCGGGGGTTTTTTGGGGTTTTGGGGGGGGGTTTTTTTGGGGGGGGGGGCTTTTTTTTTTTTTTTTTGGGAAAAAAATTTTTTTGGGGGTTTTTGGGGGGGGGGGGGGGGGGAAAATTTTTTTGGGGGGAAAAAATTTTTTTTTTTTTTTTTAAAAAATTTTTTTTTTTTTTTTTTTTTTTGGTTTTTTTTTTTTGGGCCCCTTAAATTTTTTCCTTTAAAAAGGGAAAAAAAAAAAAAAAAGGGGGGGGGGGGGGGGTTTTTTTTAAAAATTTTTTTCCAAAAAATTTTTTAAAAAAAAAAAAAAACCCCGGGGCCCCCCCAAAAAAAAAAAAAAAGGGGGGGCCCCTTTTCCCCCCCTTTTTTTTTTTTTTTTGGTTTTTGGGGTTTTTTTTTTTTCCCCTTTGGGGTTTTCCCCCCAAAAAACCCGGGCCCCCTTTTTGGGGGGTTTTTTTCCCCCAAAAAAAAAAAAATTTTTCCCCCCCCAATTTTTTTTTTTTAAAAAAAAAGGGGGGCCCCCCAAAAAAATTTTTAAATTTTTCCCCAAAAAGGGGCCCCCCTTTTTTCCCCCCAAAAAAAAAAAAATTTTTTGGTTTTTTGTTTGGGGGTTTTTTTTGGGTTTTTTTTTTTTTTTTATGGGGCATTTTTAAAATTTTGGGGGGGTTTAAAAAAAAAAGGGTTTTTTTTTTCCCTTTTTGTTTTCCCCCAATTTTAAAAAAAAATTAAAAAAAAATTTTTTTTTTTTTTGGGGAAAAAAAATTTTTTTTTTGGGGGGAAAAATTTTTTTTAAAAAAAAAAAATTTTTTTAAAAAAAAAAATTTTAAAAAATTTTTTTTTTTTTTTAAAAAAAAAAAAAAAAAAAAAAAAAATTTTTTTTTCTTTTAAAATTTTTTTAAAAAAAAAAATCCCCCCATTTTTTTCCCCCGCCTTTTTTTTATTTTTTTTTCCCCCCTTTTTTTTTTTGGAAAAGGGGTTTTGGGGTTTTGGGGGGGGGGTTTTTGGGGGGGTTAAAAAATTTTTTTAAAAAAAAAAAATTGGGGGGGCCCCCCCCCCTTTTTTTTCCCCTTTTTTTTTTTTTTTTTTTTTCCCCGGGGGTTTTTTTTTTACCTTTTCTTCCCTTTTTTTCCCTTTTTTTTTCCTTTTTTTTTCCCCTTTTGCCCTTTTTTTTTTTCCCCCCCCCTTTTTTTTTCTCTCCTTTTTTTTCTTCCCTTTTTTCCCCCCCCTTTTTTTTTTTTTTTTCCCCCCCCTTTTTTTTTTTTTTTTTTTTTTTTTTTTTTTCCGGTTTTTTTTTTAGTTTTTTTTCCCAAAATTTTAAAAATTTTTTTTTTTTTCCCCCCCTTCCCCCCCTTCCCCCAAACACCCCCTTTTTTTTAAAAAAAGGGGGGGGTTTTGGGGGGTTTTTTTTTTTGTGGGTTTTTTTTGGGGATTTCTGTTGGGGGGGGGCGGGGGGGCCAAAAAAAGGGGGGGCCCCCCCCGGGGGGGGTTTTTAATTTTTAAAAAAAAAAAAAAGGGGCCCCTTTAAAAAAGGGGGGAAAAAAAAAAAACCCCCGGAAAAAAAAAAAAAAAAAAAACCCCCCCCAAAAAAACCCCCCGGGGAAAAAAAAAAAAAAAAAGGGGCCAAAAACCCCAAAAAAAAAAAAGGGGGGAAAAAAGGGGGCCCCCCCAAAAAAAAAAAACCCAAAAAAAAAAAAAAAAAAGGGGGGGTTTTTTTTGGGGGCCCCAAAAAAAAAAAACCTTTTTTTCCCCCCCCCAAAAAAAAACCCTTTTCCGAAAAGGGGGAAAATATTTTTAAAAAACAAGGAAAAAAAAAAAAAAGGGGGAAAAAAAGGGGGAAAAATTTTTAAAAAAAAATTTTTTTTGGGGAAAAAAAGGAAAAGGGGGGAAAGGAAAAGGGGCCGGGGCCCCCCCCGGGAAAAACCCCCCAAAAACCCCCCAAAAATTTTTTTTTAAAAAAAGGGGGGAAAAACCCCCCGGGGGGGGGGGGGGAAAAAAAAAAAAAAATTTTTTTTTTTTCCCCCCCCCCCGGGGGGGGGGGGGGGTTTTTTTTTTTTTTTTTTTGGGGGGGGGCCCCCCCCCCCCCCCCTTTTTTTTTTTTTTTTTTTTTTTTTTTTTTTTTTTTTTTTGGGGGGGGGGGGGGGGGGTTTTTTTTTTTTTTTCCCCCGGGGGGGGGGGGGAAAAAGGGGGGGGTTTTTTTTTTTTAAAAGGGGGAAAAAAAAAAAACCCCCCCCCCCCCCCCCCCCCCCCCCCTTTTTTTTAAAAATTTTTTTTAAAAAATTTTGGAATTTTTTCCCCTTTTTTTTTTTTTTTCCCCCCCTTTTTTTTTCCCCCCCCCCCCCCCCCCCGGGGTTTTTTTTTTTTTAAAGGGGGGGGTTTTTTTTTTTTTGGGGGGGGGGGGGGGGGGAAAAAATTTTTTTTTTTTTAAAAAGGGGGGGGGGGGGGGGGGGTTTTTTTTAAAAATTTTCCCCCCCCTTTTTTTTTTGGGGGGTTTTTTTTTTTTTAATTTTTTTAAAAACCCCCTTTTTTTTTTGGGGTTTTTTTTTTTTTTGGTGGGGGGGCCCCCCCCCCCCCCTCCTCCTTTTTAAATTTTTTTTTTTCCCCCCTTTTTTTTTTTTCCTTTTGTTTTTTTTGGGGTTTTTTTTTTTTTGGGTTTTTGGGTTTTTTTTTTTTGGGGTTTGGTTTTGGGGGGTTTTTTTTGGGGGGGTTTTCCTTTTCCCCCTTTTTTTTTTTAAAAAAATTTTTTAAAAAGGGGGGAAAAAAAAAAAAAAAAAAAAAAAAGGGGGGGGGGGGGGGGAAAAGGGGGGGGGGGCAAACCCCCAAAGGGGGGGTTTTAACTTTTTTTTTTTTGGGGGGGAAAAAAAAGGGGGGGGGAATTTGGGGTTTTTTCCCCCAAATTTTTTAAAACCCCCCCCCCTTTTTTTTCCCCCCCCTTTTTGGGGCCCCCCCAAAAAAATTTCTTTTTTTTTTTTTTTTTTTTTTTTTTCCCCCCCCCCCTTTTTTTTTCCCCCCCCCCCCCCCCCCCCCCTTTTTTTTTTTTTTTCCCCCCCTTTTTTTTTTTTAATTTTTTTTTTTTTTTTTTTTTTTTCCCCCCCTTTTTTTTTTTTTTTTCCCCCCCTTTTTTTGTTTTTTTTTTTTTTTTTTTTTTTTTCCCCCCCCCCCCCCCCCCCCCCCCCCCCTTTTTTTTTTTTTTTCCCCCCCCCCCCCCCCCCCCCCTTTTTTTTTGGGGGGTTTTTTTAAAAAAAAGGGGGGGGGGGGGGTTTTTTTTTTTTTAAGGGGGGTTTTTTTTTTTCCCTTTTTTTTTCCCCCCGGGGGGGGAAAATTTAAGGGGGTTTTTTTTTTTTGTTTTTTTGGGGGTGGGGGGGGGCCCTTTTGGGGTTTTTTTTTTTTTTTTGGGGGGGGCCCCCCCCCGGGGGGGGTTTTTTTTTTGGGGTTTTTTTTCCCCCCCCTTTGGGGCCCCCCCCTTTTTTTTGGGGGGGGGTTTTTGGGGGGGGGGGTTTTTTTTTGGGGGTTTTTTTTTTTTGGGGGGGGGGGGGGGGGGGGGGGGGGGGGGGGGGGGGGGTTTGGGGGGGGGGGGGGGGGTTGGGGGGGGGGGGGGGGGGGGGGTTGGGGTTGGGGGGGGGGGGGGGGGGTGGGGGGTTTTAATTTTTTTTGGGGGGGGGGGTGGGGGGTTTTTTTTTTGGGGGTTTTTAAAGGGGGGGGGGGGGGGATTTTCCCCCAAAAGGGGAAAAGGGGGGGGGAAACCGGGGGGGGGGGCCTTTTTTTTGGGGGGGGGTTTTTGGGGGGGGGGGGTAGGGGGGGGGTGGGGTTTTGGGGGGGGGGGTTTTTTTTTGGGGGAAAGGGGGGGGGAAAGGGGGGGGGGGGAAAAAGGGGGGGAAAGGGGGGGGGGGGGGTTTGGGGGGGGGGGGGGGGGGGGGGGGGGGGGGAAAAAATTTTAAAAAAGGGGGAAGGGGGGGGGAAAAAAAAAAAAAAAAAAAAGGGGGGGAAAAAAAAAAAGGGGGGGGGGAAAAAAAAAACCAAAACCCAAAACCCCCAAAAAACCCCCCCCCAAAAAAAAAAAAAAGCCCCCCCCCCCCCCCCACCCCAAAAAAAAAAAAAACCAAAAACCCCCCCCTTTTTCCCTTTTCCCCCCCCCCCCCCCCCCCCCCCCCCCCCCCCCCCCCCCCCCCCCCCCCCCCCCCCCCCCCCAAAACTTCCCCCCCCAATTTTTTCCCCCCCCCCTTTTTTCCCCCTAAAAAACCCAAAACCCCCCCCCCCCTTCCCCCCCAAACCCCCCCCCCCCCCCCCCCCCTTCCCCCCTTTTTTCCCCCCCCCCTTTTTTTCCCTTTCCCCCCCCCCCCCCCCCCCCCCTTTTTTTTCCCCCCCCCCCTTTTTTAAAATTTTTTTTTAAAAAAAAAAACCCAAAAAAACCCCAAAACCCCGGCCCCAAAAAAAAGTTTTGGGTTTAAGGGGGTTTTTTTGGGGTTTTAAAACCCCCCCCCTTTTTTTAAAAAAAGGGGGGGGTTTTTGGGGGGGGGCCCCCCCCCCCCTTTTTTTAAAATTTTTTTTTCGTTGGGGTTTTTGGGTTTAAAAAGAAAACCCGGGGGGGGAAAAAACCCCCGCCATCCAACCCCCCCCAACTAAAAACCCAAAAACCATCACTCCTCTCCACTGCTTTAAACACCATTTCCATTTCCCACCACACAACAAAACCACCCCCAAACCACACCAAAAACCCCCAAACCCTCAAAACCAAAGCCATCACACACTCCACTACACCCATACCCCCCCCAAAACCCCCCCAACCCAACGCCCACACACCTACTCAAACAAAACAGTTTCACACACTGACGTTTTAAAAAAAAAAAAAAAAAACGGTAAAGGAGCCCCAAAACCCAAATTGGGCCCGTAGGCCGGGCGAAGCTTCAGAAAAACCTAAAACTTCCCCCAGGGGCCCAGCATATTAAGGGTGGCGCCCCCTCTCCCTCGCTGCAAAAACCCCCCTGACCCTAAAGAGGGCAGGTCCCCAAATTTAAACCAGCTGGGTGAACGGGGGGGACTGAGCTGTATGAACCCAAAGGGCCCGCAGAAAACAGTCCCCCACCCCAACGGGTTTAACCAGGGCTAAAAACGCGCTTAAAACCTTAGCTTGGGGGGAAAAAAAGCGAGTGCTCTGACCACTGAGCTATCCCCCCCCCCCCTTTCCCAAACCCCGGGTTAATAAATGTACTAGTCCATTTTTCTAAAAAAATTAATAATAATAAAAAATTGTATTGGGAATTTATTTACCCCTGAATCTTGAAAAGCAACAAATCAAAGCGCCAGATGATTTTTAAAAAAAAATTTTAAGCTGTGAAGGGCCGGGTTTTGGGTCAAATTTTGCCCAATTTTTTTTCCCCCCCGGGAAACCCAAGGGACCTACTTTTTCGAGCAAAACGTGTCCCGCAAATGTTCTGCATGTTTTTCCACAGGGGGGGCCCCCTTTGGGTTTTTCTACCTCTTTCCAAAAAGGACTTTTGACACTCATTTTCGATTTTTTTTTTGGGGTAAAAACCGGGGGAAAAAAAAGGGCAAAGGAGGCGGGGAATGGGAAACCCCCAGAAAAACCCAAAAACGGTTACTTTTTTGGCAGGGGCGAACGAACTCTTAACCACCTCCCAAACCCTTCCCTTCCCCCCTTCTCTACCTTTTTTTTTTACTTCAAAACAGGAGGGGTCTCACCCTCCCAAAGCTCTTCTCGGAACGTCCAGCCAGGAAAAAACGGGTACAGTGGACGGAAATCAAACGACAACGGTACTAAAACGGAGGTTTGTACAACGGGTTTTCCGGCCCCTCTCCGCGGGGCCCCAAAAGCCCAACCCCCTCGCATTTGACCCCAAAACCGAATTTTGGGCCCAGAACGGCTTAGAAAAAAACCCCTCAAGGGTGGGGAAAGTCCCCCCGGGGAAAAAGTGATTTTGGTTTGTTGTTTTTTGGGGTTTTTGTTGTTTTGGGAATTTTTGTTGGTTTTTTTTTGGGGGGGGTAACAGAGTGGAAAAATTTTTGGGTGTGAAAAAAAAAAGTCAGTTTTTCCAATGTTAACGTTTTTCCACTTTATGATCCCAAAACGACCCAAAAAATTTGGTTTGGGGAAAATTGAATATTAAAGAGCGAAGAGAGAGAGGGGTTGTGGGGGCCGTCTCTGCATGCCCCCGCGCGCGCGGGCGAGCGGGTGTTTTGGGGTGTGTGTGTGTGTGTGTTTTGGTGGGGGGAAGGATGATAGAGAATGAGGGGGCATGTAAGTTGGGGCGCGCGGGCTTTGCGGTGAGTGAGTGGTGTGGGGTGTGTGTGTGTGCTGTGGTCTGCGTGCGTGCGCGGTTTTGCCCACTTAAAAAACTGCTTTGGGCCCTTCGGGGATGCAACGATAAAGCATCTTATTATGGTTGTGTTTTTTTTTTCAAAAATTTGTAAACCCTTCCAACAGGAATGCCAGGGCCCCCTTCTAAAATTAGCAAACCCGGTTTTTTTTAAAAAAAGTAAGAAAAAAAATTTTCCCGCGTGCTTTTCGCACACGGGGCCCCTTTTTTTTTAAAAAGTCTCCCCCAAGGGATTTTTTTGGGAAGATGGGAGTCTAAAACTATGTTAATTTCCGGGGGGGAAAAAATGCCCCTTTGGGAAAGGGGAATCAAACCCCCCGGGCGCCCGAATCGCAGGTGCAAGTTTTAAAAACCATTTGGGGCTACCCCGCCTCGCCCCCCCCCCCTTTTTCGGGGAAAATTTGATTAGTTGTATTGTTTTAAATTTTGTTTTTTGTGTGTTCCCCATTTTTTAAACGCCCAAAAAACATGCACGCTTGTCTGTCTGTGGGGAATGTGTCTGTCTGCCCCCAGCCCCGTCGCCTCATCCCCCCATGGGAAAAAAACTTTTGTGAAAATTTGTTAAGAAACACACGCAGGGAAGGAAGGGGGGGCCGCCCTCATATGCGGGCCCCCTAGAGAAGCTAAAGACCCTCGTTTTCCTTCTCCCTTACAACCACATGGGGTTTAAAAGGGAACCCCTTTACTTTTTTTTTCCTCGCACAAAAAACCTTTTTTTTTTTCACCCTTTCGCCTACAAATACCAAATTTTCCCAACCAATCCACTGTTGGCCCCCCTTTTTTCCTTTTTTCTTTCCAAACCGACCTGGAATGAGCTCCCTCTCCCCCTTTCGCCTTTATTTAAAACCCCAAAAATTTTCCCCCTCCTTTTTCATATCAAAAACTATCCCAACCCTTCACTAACCCGCCCTATCCCCCTGCAAAAATTAAAAAGACCTTTTGGGGTGTGTGTGTGTGTTTTTGTGGGTTTGGTGTGTGGGGTTTTTTTTTGAAACCTTTGGACTATTCCCAATTTTTTCAAAAATTTTGGCCCTGCCGTACCATTTTTGGGTAACATCTGTTTTTTTAAAAAAACTATTGATTGTTCGCCCTTGGTTGCATACTGTAAGATTGGGTTAAAATTCATGCGCTTTGATATGTCTCCCAAGAAATACGCTATAAAAAAATTCCCATTTATTTTTATTATTTTTATAAACATCATCATCATCACCCCAACATAAACATCGATATTATTATCATTATTATTACTATTTTATTACGGAACCCCTTTACCTTTTTAAAAATCCCGCGCACTATTTTCAAAACCAATTTCCTTTCACTCTCACATTTTTTTTCCCTTTTTTTTTGGGGGGTTTGGGGGGGGTGTGGGTCACTGTTCTTTTTTCCCACCCCGGGGAAATACTACTCTCAAAAAGGGGGGGGCCTTTTCCGGGCCAAAAGGGAATCCAACGTGGACCTCCCTGGGCGGGAAGTCGGGGCCCCCAGTCGACAAGGACATCCGGGCCCCCCAAAGGCCCTGGTAAATGACATGCAAGGGCAAAGGGCCTTTTCTGGGTAAAACGGAAAAAAAGGGAAACCCGGAGACGCCTGTCTGCGCGGAAAGGGGGGCCCCCCCCAAGGGTTTCCGTCATCTTCAAAGGGACAGGCCACAATTTTCCAAACGGAAAGGGCCTTTTCTTTCCCAGGTCAGTGTTTGATGGGGGGGGGGGAAAAAGGGGGGGGGAAGGGGGGTGGGGGGGTTGGGGGGATTGGGGGGGGTTTTTGGGGGGGAGGAGGGGTTGGGGGGATGGGGGGGGGGGGGGGGGAGAAGGGGGGGGGGGTGGGGGGGGGGGGGGGGAGGGGGGAGGGGGTGGGGGGGGGGGGGGGGTGGGGAGGGGGGGGGGAGGGGGGGGGGGGGGGGAAAAAGGGGGGGGAAAGGGGAAAAAAGGGGGGGGGGGGGGGGGAAGGGGGGGGGGGGAGTTTGGGGGGAAGGGGGGGGGGTTTGGGGGGGGGGGGGGGGGGGGGGGGGGGGGGGGTGGATGGGGGAGGGGGGGGGGTTTGGGGGTGGGGGGGGGGGTTGGGGGGGGGGTGGGGGGGGTTGGGGGGGGGGTTGGTGGGAGGGTTTGGGGTTTTTTGGGGGGGGGTTTTTTTGGGGGGGGGAGGGGAGGGTTAAGGGAAAAAGGGAGGGAGGGGGGGGGGGGGGGGGTTGGGGGGGGGGGGGGGGGGTTGGGTTGTGGTGGGGGGGGGGGTTTTGGGAAAGGGGTTGGAAATTTGGGGGGGAGGGGGGGGGGGGTTTTTGGGGGGGGGGGGGTTGGGGGGTGGGGTTTATTTCCCTTTCTTTTAAATTTGGGGTTTTTCCCCATTTTTATCTTCCCTTTTTTTTTTTTCCTTTTTTTCTCCCCTTTTTTTTTAAAACCCCCTTTTTCTTTTTTTTCCCTTTTAAAACTTTTTTTTTCCCCCCCAACCCCCTGGTTTTTTCCCCCCCTTTTAAAGGCCCCCCCCCGGTTTTTTGGCCCCCCCCCCCCGGTTTTTCCCCCTTGTTTACCCCCCCCCAATACCCCCCCCAATTTCCCTAATTTTTTAATTTTTTAATTCTTTTTTTTTCGGAGGGTTGATGTGAAAAAAAAAAAAAGCAAATTTAAGAGGGCGGGATGTTTTACTTCCCCCCCCCTTTAAAAAGGAGGGATTTTTAAATTTTTTTTCCCTCCCCATCCCACCGGGACCCAAAGGGTCTACCTTTTCCCCAAAAGGGGGTAACCCGGGATTTTTAACGTGTGCGCAAAAATGTTCTGCCGCGTTCGTACAAAAGGATCTCTCGGTTTTAATTGTCTCATCCGAATTTAAATTTTTGGGGGGAGGGAGTTTTGGGCGAAAGTTTTAAAAACCCGAAGGAAAAAAAAAACCTCTTGAAAAAAGGGGTTTTGAAAACCCCGGTCCGCAGATAAAAAAGAGCGCATCAACCCCCTAACCCCCCAAGGGTAAACCCCCCCCCCAAACCCCAAAATTAAAAAATAAATTTGAAACCCTAAAAATTTTTAAATTTAAAAAAGGCCTTATTAAATTTACTGACATCAAAAACGGGGCACCGCTTTTTTTTGCCTTTTCCAAAAAAAAGGGAGGTAATATGTAAAAATAAAAGGGGTTCCCATTTGCAAAAAGGGGTCGTAAAAAAAGCAAGGAAAAGAGACCTCCCAAATACTCTAAGGCCCCCCATATTAAGGGCGGGGGGCCCATTTTCCTCTCCCCCCACTGCTTTTAAACCCTTTCCCGACCCCAAAAAAAGGGCAGGGAAACCCCTTTTAAAAGCCCGGGTGAACTGGGGGACTGTACTGAACCAAGGGGCCCCAAACGGGCCCCCCCATCAAACGGTAACCACCCCGGGAAGCTGCCTTAAAACCTTTCTTGGGGGAAAGCGAGTGCCCCACCACCTAGCAAAACCCGTCCCCAGATAAGATTTGGGGGTTGAAAAATTTTCCCGTTTTTTTTCATTGAGTTAGCATTGATAACATTTCTCTCTTCCAAAAATTTTTTCACTGAAGGATATAAAAACCCAGGGCCCGTGTACCCAAAATTTTTGGGAGATTTTGTCCCTTTCGTACAAAGTTCCCAAAAAACCCCCATCCACATTTCGTTTTAAAAAGAGTAGGCCAGCAAAGGCCGATGGGATGGCTGACACCAAAAATACCCAGCATTCTACCTGCCCGAGGGGAAGGGCTCCGCCAGGGTTTTAAAAATTTTCCCCACAAAATAACAGCAAAAAACCAAAAAAGAAAATATATTATTGCAGTACCCAAAAAATTTCCCAAAGGGTTTAGGGTGGGGTGAGTTTAAAAAAAAAAAAAAATGTAAAAACATTTACCTCTGGACGGGAAAAAAAATATACCTATATGCACTCAAGGTTTCAAAGAGCGCTTTGGGCTAGTCGTTGGACCTCTACCCTTTTGGGAAAAAATGTAAAAAAATTTTAAAAATATATCAATATAATCCTATATAAAATTTATTAATAATAAAAATAATAGTGCTCTTCTTGGGGACGGGATAGCTCAAATGGCCGGGGCACCGCCCGCTTTCCCCCCCCAGCCCAATTTTTAAACAAACGTCGAGCTTGGTTTCCATTGGATGGGTTTACTGTTTTCGCGCCTTGGCTTCAATTTTTCAGTTCCCCTCCATTCCCCCCTAGGCTGTAAATGGGTACCGCCCCCCTTTAGGGCAGGGGAAAGGTAAAGCACGAGGGAGAGGGATGGGCGCCCCCTCAATATCCCGGCCCTAGAAATGAGGTCCCCTGACGCCTCGCTCCCCTACACCTTTAAAAGGGTTTTGGGCCCTTCCTTTCCTTTTTACCCTTTTTTCGGGGGAAAAATGGAAAAAAGGGAATCATGTGCCTTTTTTTTTCTTTCCCTCCCCCCTTTTTTGTAAACTTTTTTTTAAATTCTGTCATTTGTTTCCACGGAACACAAGGCCCCACTCTTTCCCAAAAGCGGAAAAAAAGGATTTAACGTGGCGCAAGAAGTTTTTGGGATGCGTTCGAACAAAGGACCCCCCGGTTTTATATCTCACCGAAGGACTAGTGCAAATTTGTTTTTTTTTAAAGAAACCTCCCTCTCTGCTCTGTCGTCCTCTCTCGGTTTTGTCCCGTCTTTCCCCTCTTCCTGTCTCTCTGGCTGGGCTCCCCTCTCTCCCCTCTCTCTCTCTCCTTTTTCCTTCCCCTCGGGATGGATGTAAAAAAAAAAAAAATCCCTTTTACTTATTCTATTACCCTCAGAAAATAAAATTTTTTTTTATTTTTGTTTTTACCTCCTTTTCTCTCTCTTTTACACTCCCCCCCCTCTCTCATTTTTCCTTTCCCCCCTCCCCCCCTCCCCCCTTTTCCCCTCCTCTCCCTTTTTTCCTCCCCTCCCCTCCCCCCTTTTCCCCCTTTTCCCCCCCCCCCGACCCCCCCCCCCACAAAACACAATTACACAACCCAAAAAAACAAAAACCAACCCCACACCAAAACACACACACACACAACACTCCCCCCCCCCTCCCCCTCTCCCCCCTCCTCTTTTCTCTCTCTCTCCCCCACACACACACACACAACCACACACAAACACACACACCCCCACACACACAACACCACTCACTCTCTCTCTCACCAAACACACACACACAAAACAAACACCTCCTCTCCTCTTTTCTCTCCCCATTTTCTCCCTCTCACCCCTCTCTCTCTCTCCTCTCTCGCTCTCCCCTCTCCTAACCGCACACTTAAAAAAAATGTTCCACTTTTTTTGAAAGAGTGGCCCTTGTGTGCCCCCGGTTAGGAAAAAGATAACAAAAAGTGGAAAAAAAAACCGCATACACCTTTGGGACTTTTTTGGGTGTCCAAAAAAAAAAACCCCCCCACAAAACCCCCAGGAGTCCCTTTTTCCATTTTTCCTGGAAAAAAAAGAATTTAAAAGAAGGGAAAAAAAGAAAGAGGGAAAAAAGAAAAGAACAGAGAGAGAGAGAGGGGAATGAAAGAGAGAGAGAGAGGGGAAAAGAGACAGACAACAGAAAAGAAAAAACAAAACAGACAGACAGAAAGAAAGAGAGAAATCTGAACTCTAAATTTTTTAATGTACACGGCCTTTGGGGCCAAAAAACACATTGGGGGGGAAAATACTGAAAATAAAAGGTTAGAGAGAGGGGGGAGAAAGAGAGAGAGAAAGAAAAGAGGGGGAAGAGAGAGTTTTGGGAGAAAAAGAAAAATAAATGCAGACTCTTGGAAAAAAAAAAAAAATTTTTTTCTTGGGGAAAAATAACTAATTTCCCGGGCGGGACCAAGCCCCAAATTTAACCCTGAAAATCCCTTTTTGGGGGATGAAGAAATCATCAAA
>CM054165.1:34230235-34240235 GCA_028751875.1 Rapana venosa
CATCGATTACCGCACTGATAGGTCTGTCGGTCTGTCTGTCTGTTTGTGTGTCTGTTTGTTTGTCTGTCTGTCTGTTTTTTTTGTCTGTTTGTGTGTGTGTGTGTTTTTTTGTTTTTTTTTGTTGTTTGTTTTTTGTCTGTTTGTTTGTCTGTCTGTATGTCTGTCTCTTTGTCAGTCTGTCTGAATGTGTCCGTGGTGACGTTGATGATAATGATAATGAACATGATAACGACGGTGATAATGGTGTTTATGATGGTGGTGATGATGGTGATGGTGATGATGTTGCTGTTGCTGCTGTGCTGCCGATGATACTGATGACGACAGTGATGATGATGATAATACTGATGACAATGATGATGATGATACTGATGACAACGACAATGATGATAATGATAATACTGATGACAACGGCAATGATGATGATAATACTGATGACAATTATGATGATGATGATGATACTGATGACAACGACAATGATGATAATGATAATACTGATAAGGACAATGATGATAATGATAACAATGATGATGATGATGATAATACTGATGACAACGACAATGATGATGATGATAACAGTGATGATGATGATGATAACAATGATGATGATAATTATGATGATACTGATGGCAACGACAATGATGATGATAATGATGATGACAATGATGATATGATAATGATGATAATACTGATGACAACGACATTGATGATGATGATAACAATGATGATGATGACGACAACAACAATGCTGATACCAAAAGTGATGACAGATCAATAATGTCAACGGTAATGCGATGGAGTGCTCTTCTTTCCTTCCTTGTGGGTTGAAATGTAAAGGTAGGTAATTAATATTGAAATGTAAAGGTAGGTAATCAATATTGAAATGTAAAGGTAGGTAATCAATATTGGACTGAGTAACTATGCACAGTTTCTTCCCTTGGTCTCACTGCTTCCTTATTTATTCTTTTCTATCGAGGATGATGGAATAAGCGCTTATGTGTTTTTTTTTACATCTAGTCCCCGTGTGTATGCGGATTTGTGAATTCTGTCATCTGTTCCCACCGGCACGCAATGGCCTACTCTTACCAAAAGTGGAACATGATTTAACATGTGCGCAAGATGTTCTGCGTGCGTTCGCACATGGAGCCTCGGTTTATAGTCTCATCCGAAGGCCTTTTGGGGGAGAGTGGAGTCTGCACTGATGTTAACTCCAGGGGGAAATATCCCCTTGAACGGGAATCAAACCCGGGTCGTCAGATTGCGAATGACGACATGATGACATGATGACGACAGACGATGCTGCTGCTGATGATGACGATAACAATGATGACGACTACAGCTGCTGCTGCTGAAGATCGCTGCTTCTGATGAAGATAGCTGCTTCTGATGAAGATCGCTGATGACGACGAAGATAGCTGATGACGACGAAGATAGCTGATGATGAAGATAGCTGATGATGAAGATAGCTGATGACGACGAAGATAGCTGATGACGACGAAGATAGCTGATGACGACGAAGATAGCTGATGACGACGAAGATAGCTGATGACGACGAAGATAGCTGATGACGACGAAGATAGCTGATGACGAAGATAGCCGATGATGAAGATAGCTGATGATGAAGATAGCCGATGATGAAGATAGCCGATGATGAAGATAGCCGATGATGAAGATAGCCGATGATGAAGATAGCTGATGATGAAGATAGCTGATGACGAAGATAGCTGATGATGAAGATAGCTGACGACGACGACGACGAAGATGATGATGATTATGGCGATGAAGATAGCTTATGATGATGAAGATAGCGGATGATGATGAAGATAACTGATGACTACGACAATGATGACGACAACGACGATGATGACGACGACGATGATGACGTCAATGACGACAACGACGACGACGACAATGATGACGACGACGACGATGACAATAATGACATGACGATGACAATGATGACGACGACGACGACAATGATGACGACGATGATGATGATGATTGTACAGACTGTACTGGGCGGACTCGGTCAAGAATCAGGTGGTGAGCTATGACCTCAACGAGGACACGTGGACAGTCTTCTTCAGCAGCCCTCGAGCCTCGTTCTACGGGGTCACGTTGTACAAGGTGGGATGGACAGACAGACAGACAGACAGACAGACAGACAGAAAGACACACAGAGAGATACACAGACAGACAGACAGACACAGTCTTCTTCAGCAGTCCTCGAGCCTCTTTCTACGGGGTCACGTTGTACAAGGTGGGAAGGACAGACAGACACACAGACAGACAGACAGACAGACAGACAGACAGACAGGCAGGCAGGCAGGCAGGCAGGCAGGCAGGCAGGCAGGCAGACAGACAGACAGACAGACAGACAGACAGTCTTCTTCAGCAGTCCTCGAGCCTCGTTCTACGGGGTCACGTTGTACAAGGTGGGATGGACAGACAGACACACAGACACACAGACAGACAGGCAGACAGACAGACACACAGACAGACAGACAGACAGACACACAGGCAGACACACAGACAGGCAGACACACACACAGACAGACAGGCAGGCAGACAGGCAGACAGACTGACTGACTGACAGGCAGGCAGGAAGGCAGGCAGACAGTCTTCTTCAGCAGTCCTCGAGCCTGTTTCTACGGGGTCACGTTGTACAAGGTGGGATGGACAGACACACAGACAGACAGACAGACAGACAGACAGACAGACAGACAGGCAGGCACACAGACAGGCACACAGGCAGGCACACAGGCAGGCAGGCAGGCAGACAGTCTTTTTCAGCAGTCCTCGAGCCTCTTTCGACGGGGTTGGAAGTCCACAGGGAGCCTATCAATATCGGGCCGCGGTGGGGCCACCAGCCAGAGGGGCCCTGCACTCCTGCTGGGTCACTTTGGGTGGCGTTCGGTCTGAAAATAGCGCTATATCTTGTAAAAAGACGACGGGATAGCTCAGTGGTCAGAGCACTCGCTTTTTACCACAGCTAAAGGTTAAGCAGCATCGAGCGTGGTTACCACTTGGATGGGGTGACCGTTTGCGGGTCTTGGCTTCAGTACAGTCCCCTCCAAGTTCACCCAGCTGTAAATGGGTACCTGCCCTCTTTTAGGGTCAGGGAAGGTGAAGCAGCGAGGGAGAGGAGATGGGCGCCGCCCTCAATATGCTGGCCCCCTAGAGAAGCTGATGTTTCTGATGCCTCACTCCCCTACGACCACATAGGTTATGGTAACACCTTTACCTTTACCTTCTGTGACGTTCCTGTCCTGCTGTTCCAATGCCGCTCATTTCAATCTCCCCGCCACAGCCATACCCAGATTTGTTATGTCTCATCCTCAGGGTTAGAAGTCCACAAGGAGCCCATCACTATCAGGCCACCGTGAAGCCACTAGCCAGAGGGGCCCTGCGCTTCTGCTGGGTCACTTTTGGGGTGGCGTTAAGTCTGAATAGAGCTGTATTTGTTTGTGAAAAAAAGCAAAAACAAATGAGAGTGATAATTATATAAAATTTCTTCACGGCAGGATTACCTGTTATGGACGGACACGCAGAGCATGAACGGCATTCACATGGCCCGGGTGGACATTCTGAAGAAGGTACGAGGCATCATCCACCCCGGGTATGGAGAGGCCGCTGACATCATCACCGTGGATAAGGCTCTGCAACCCGATATGGCCTGTGAGTGGGGTTTCGTGTGTGTATGTGGGGTGAGGTGTTTGTGTGTGTGTGTGTGTGTGTGTGTGTTTATGGGTTGGGGTGGTGTGTGTGTGTATGTGTGGGGCGGTGGTGGTGCGTGAGTGTGTGTTTATGGGTTGGGGTGGTGTGTGTGTGTGTGTGTGTGTTTATGGTTGGGGTGGTGTGTGTGTTTATGGGTTGGGGTGGTGTGTGTGGGGGGAGGGGGGGGGGGAGGGGATGCGTGTGTGTGTATGTGTGGGGTGGTGGTGGTGCGTGTGTGTGTGTGTGTTTATGGGTGGGGATGGTGTGTGTCTATGTATGTGTGGGGTGGGGGTGGGGGTGATGTGTTTATGGGTTGGGGTGGTTGTGTGTATGGGTGGTGGTGGTGTGGGTGAGTGTGAAAGTAGGGTGTTTGTTGTGTGGGGTGGGGGTGTGTGTGAGTGGGTGTGGGGTGAGGATGGTTTTAATTTATTTACTTATTTTATTTATCTATTTATTCTTTTCTATCGAGGATAATGGAATAAGCACTCAGGTGCTTTTCTTTTTACATCCAGACCCCGTGTGTATGCGGTTTTGTAAATTTTGTCATCTGTTCCCACCGGCACACAATGGCCTACTCTTTCGAAAAGCGGAACAGGATTGAACGTGTGCGCAAGATGTTCTGCATGCGTTCGAACACGGGGCCTTGGTTTATAGTCTCATCCAAGTGGTTGTGTATGGGTGGTTGTGTTTGTGTGTGTGTGTGTGTGTGTGTGTGTGTGTTTATGGGCGGGGTGGGTGTGTGTGTGTGTGGGGGGGGGGGTGGTGGTGGTGTGTGTGTGTGTTTATGGGTGGGGTGGTGTTGTGTATGTATGTGTGGGGTGGTGTGTGTGTGTGTTTATGGGTGGGGTGGTGTGTGTGTGTGTTTATGGGTGGGATGGTGTTGTGTATGTATGTGTGGGGTGGTGGTGTGTGTGTGTTTATGGGTGGGGGTGGTGTGTGTGTATGTGTGGGGTGGTGGTCGTGTGTGAGTGGGTGTGGAGTGTGGGTGGTGTGGGTGAGGGTAGGGTGCTTAACCTTGGCTGGGGAAAAGCGAGTGCTCTGACCACTGAGCTATCCCGTCCCCGTGATAGTGTATAGCCTGATATAATTTGTTTGACATTTTATTATTTGTTCCTTTTTGTTATTTTTTTTCTCTAATTTATTTGGGGGGAATCCTAATCTAAGTGAGTACACATGTGAGCACGTGTATGTACGTGTGTGTGTGTGTGTGTGTGTGTGTGTGTGTGTGTGTGTGTGTGTGTGTGTGTGTGTGTGCGTGTGTGTGAATGTGTGTGGTGTTGTGGTGTGGTGTGTGCGTGTGGTGTGGTGTGTGTGTGTGCGTGTGTGTGAATGTGTGTGGTGTTGTGGTGTGGTGTGGTGTGTGCGTGTGTGTGTGTGTGTGTGTGTGTGTGTGTGTGTACACGAGTTCTGTAGTGTGCTTTTCTTGTTTTGGGGTGGGTGTTTTTTTCGTGTTTTGTTTGCTTTTTTATTTAAATGGTGTATAGTTTTTCTTCTGTTTTTTTCTGTCTTAGAGTCAGCTATTATTATTATTATGATTATTATTATTCTTGGTTATGAAAATAATGTACTTAGACATTAACGATAAAGTTTGTTTTTGTTCCTAGATAGATTGCTTGATAAAACAACCACCCAACAACAAACAAATGCATCGCTTATTCAAAAATACCATCTGGAAATAGACATTTGACTGACCTGACTTGACTTGACCTGACTTGACTGGCTTGATTTGACTTAGTTTGACTTGACTCGATTTGACTTGTCTTGGCTTGATTTGACTTGGCTAGACTTGACTCGACTCGACTCAACCCGACCCGACTCGAGTTGACTTGACTTGACTTGTGCTTTTTCCTCTTTGCACCTTTTCAGCGCCCTTGTAAGAACAGTCGAGCGTTGTGACTTAACTTGACTTGACTTGACTTGTGCTTTTTCCTCTTTGCACCTTTTCAGCGCCCTTGTAAGAACAGTCGAGCGTTGTGACTTAACTTGACTTGACTCGACTCAACTTGACTTGACTTGGGCTTTTTTCCCCTTTTGGCACCTTTTCATCCCCCTTGTAAACAGAACAGTCGAGCGTTGTGACTCGACTTGACTTCACTCGACTTCACTTGACTTCACTTGGGCTTTTTCCTCTTTGGCATCTTTTCCCCCTTCCCTCCCCCCCTTGTAAAAAGAACAGTCGAGCGTTGTGACTCGACTTGACTTCACTTCACTTCACTTGTGCTTTTCCCCCTTTGCATCTTTTCAGCCTCTTTTAAGAATAGTCGAGCGTTGCGACTTGACTTGACTTGACTTGTGCTTTTTCCCCCTTTTGGCATCTTTTCACCCTCCCCCCCCCCCCTTCCTTGTAAAATAGTCGAGCGTAGTCACTAGACATGACTTGACCTGACTTGACTTGTGTTTTTTCCTCTTTGGCATCTTTTTCAGCCGCTTGTAAAAAGAACAGTCGAGCGTTGTGACTTAACTTGACTTAACTTGACTTGGGCTCTTTTCCCCTCTTTGGCATCTTTTTCACCCCTCTTGTAAAGAACAGTCGAGCGTTGTGACTTGACTTGACTTGACTCGACTTGACTTGACTTGACTTGTGCTTCCCCCCTTTGGCACCTTTTCAACCCCTTGTAAAAAGAGCAGTCGAGCGTTGTGACTTGACTTGACTTGACTTGACTTGTGCTTTTTCCTCCTTGGCATCTTTTCAACCCCTTGTAAAAAGAGCAGTCGAGCATTGTGACTTGACTTGACTTGACTTGTGCTTTTTCCTCCTTGGCATCTTTTCAACCCCTTGTAAAAAGAGCAGTCGAGCATTGTGACTTGACTTGACTTGACTTGACTTGTGCTTTTTCCTCCTTGGCATCTTTTCACCCCCTTGTAAAAAGAGCAGTCGAGCGTTGTGACTTGACTTGACTTGACTTGACTTGTGCTTTTTCCTCCTTGGCATCTTTTCACCCCCTTGTAAAAAGAGCAGTCGAGTGTTGTGACTTGACTTGACTTGACTTGTGCTTTTTCCCCTTAGGCACCTTTTCACCCCCTTGTAAAAAGAGCAGTCGAGCGTTGTGACTTGACTTGACTTGACTTGACTTGACTTGTGCTTTTTCCTCCTTGGCATCTTTTCACCCCCTTGTAAAAAGAGCAGTCGAGCGTTGTGACTTGACTTGACTTGACTTGACTTGACTTGACTTGACTTGTGCTTTTTCCTCCTTGGCATCTTTTCACCCCCTTGTAAAAAGAGCAGTCGAGTGTTGTGACTTGACTTGACTTGACTTGTGCTTTTTCCCCTTTGGCACCTTTTCACCCCCTTGTAAAAAGAGCAGTCGAGCGTTGTGACTTGACTTGACTTGACTTGACTTGTGCTTTTTCCTCCTTGGCATCTTTTCAGCCCCTTTTATGAAGAACAGTCGAGCGTTGTGACTTGACTTGATGACTTGACTTGTGCTTTTTCCTCCTTGGCATCTTTTCAGCCCCTTTTATGAAGAACAGTCGAGCGTTGTGACTTGACATGATTTGACTTGACTTGACTTGACTTGACTCGACTTGACTTGAGCTTTTTCCTCTTTGGCATCTTTTCACCCCCCTTGTTAAAAGAACAGTCGCGCGTTGTGACTCGACTTGAATTGACTTGACTTGACTTGACTTGACTTGGGCTTTTTCCTCTTGACAACTTTTCACCCCGCCCCCCCCCCCCCTTGTAAAAACAACAGTCGAGCGTTGTGACTTGACTTGACTTGACTTGTGCTTATTCTCTTTGACATCTTTTCACACCCCCCCCCCCCCCCCCCCCACCCCCCCCCCCCTCCTTGTAAAAAAACCCAGTCGAGCGTTGTGATTTGACTTGACTTGACTTGTGCATTTTTCCCCTTGGAATCTTTTCTGCCCCTTGTAAAAAGAACAGTCGAGCGTAGTGACTTGACTTGACTCGACTTGATTCGACTTGACTTGACTCGACTTGACTTGAATCGACTTGACTTGACTTGACTTGTGCTTTTTCCCCTTGGCATCTTTTCACCCCCCCCCCCCCCCCCCCCTTGTGAAAAGAGCAGTCGAGCGTTGTGACTCGACTCGACTTGACTTGACTTGGGCTTTTTTTTCTTCTCCCTTTGGCATCTTTTCCAGCCCCTTGCAAGAACAGCCGGGCGTTGTGTGATCAGCTGTGCTTACCGCGAGGGCCCGACAACCACACCTGCCGCTGTGGTCTAGGCTTCACCTTGCAAGGGGGCATGGTGTGTGCCTACGGTAAGTTCGCGGTGTTCTCTCTTAGTCTTTTGTGTTCTTCTTTTTTTTGTGCTGCCTCATCTTCTGTGACTTCCCCCTTCCCACTGTTCCCACGCCGCTCATTCCAATCTCCCCACCACAGCCGTACCCAGATTCGTTATGTCTCATCCTCAGGGTAGGAAGTCCACAGTGAGCCCATCGCTATCAGGCCGCCATATGGCCACCAGCCAGAGGGACCCTGCACTGCTACTGGGTCACTTTGGTGGTGTTCAGTGGTGCCTGTTCTGAGCTAACATACGCAGGACACCACCTACTAAGTTCCCTACTATCGACAGTATTTGCTCAGTCGCGGAGTCAGACTGAGTGAGTTGCCCACCCGAGGTAGCAACCACCACAACGTCCCTCCAACGACCGTCCCCCGCGAACCTCCAACCCCAAAGGCTTTGACACAAACTCACCACAGGCACAGAAGTGTATGGAGAAACCGAATCAGAGGTCACCATGAGACCAGAACAACTGGGGCCACCGAATCAGAGTTTAATTGCATGATGATCAATGACAATGAGGTGACGTAATGATGCTGCTGTGGAAGTGTATATGCTTTGAGACTACTTGGCAGGGTTGTACTCTACGCTTACTATCATAATATATCCCGGCGTCAACCGGGCCCGAGAGATACAGTCACCTGCAGTGTTGGTCAGGTAATTTGAGCAACACTCTCAAACTCGCATCCGTTAAGTGGATGAAGCTCGACTGAGCCCACTGAGCCCACAGCACACTCACTCTGGGTAGGAAGCGGCCGGAGTTCGAAAAATCCCTATGACTCTTATGGGAATCGAACCCGCGACTTTCCAGTCCGTAACCCAAGGCGCTAACCACTGCACCATGGCGGCTGGTTCTTTTATGTTATTCTTTTATATCGAGGATAATGGAATAAGCACTTATGTGCTTTTTTTAACATCCAGTCCCCGTGTGTATGCGGTTTTTGTAAATTGTCATCTATTCCCACCCTTACGAAAAGCGGAACAGGATTTTTAACGTGGGCGCAAGATTGTTCTGCGTGCGTTCGCATACACGTGGTACCTCAGTTTTATCGTCTCATCCGAAGGACTTTTAGGGAGAGTGGAGTCTGCACTGATGTTAACTCCAGGGGGGAAAATATCCCCCTTGAACGGGAATCGAACCCGGGTCGTCAGATTGCGAGCGCAATGTTCTAACCACTAGGCTATCCCGTCCCCTTGCGTTGGTCAGGATGTATGTCAGCTTCGGACAGTCTGTAGGTGGAACAGGTTGAGTGGATGGTCGTGACGGTGATGGTGATGGTGGTGATGATGATGGTGGTGATGATGATGGTGGTGATGGTGGTGGTGGTGATGATGGTGGTGATGATTATGGTGATGGTGGTGATGATCATGATGGTGGTGGTGATGGTCGATATAAAAGAATAAAATCAAATCAATCTGTCCCGGGGCAGGAGATTTCTTAAAGGACAACTTTCTCCTCGTCACGGACGCCAACCAGCGCAACGTGTACCAGATTGACGTCAGCAGTGACGACATCAGAGCCGTGACGCGGGGGGAACGTCATCAGCCGGCCGCCATTGCCTTCCTGCCGGGATTGCCGGGAACGGTGTTGTGGAGTGATAACGAGGCTCACGTGATTCGCCGGAAGGAGTTGGGGCTGGGTTGGACTTCTACCTTTCTGGATCTGCCGGAAAGTGAGTGCTTGAAAAACAACAACAAACACAACTATCGTTTATTATTATTATTGTTATGGGATGATATTTATTTATTTATTTATTTATCTATTTATACTACTTTTAGTCACGAGATTTCTCTGCGTAAAAATTCGGGCTGCTCTCCCCCCGGTGGAGAGCGCGACGCTCGCCACAAGAGCAGCGCCACCCATTTTTGTGTGTGGTTTTTTTTGTTTTTTTGTCTGCAGCTGTATTTGTTTGCCTATCAGAGTGGGCTTTTTTTTCTAATAATTTTGACAGGTACAACTCTCTTTGTTGCCGTGGGTTCTTTTACGTGCGCAGAATAATTTTGTGCAACACACGGGACCTGGGTTTATCGTCTCATCC
>CM054165.1:34245235-34250235 GCA_028751875.1 Rapana venosa
GGAATGGGGGTTGGTGTTAGGGGAGGGTTGGAAGTGTGGGTTGGGGGGATGGGTTTTTTAATTATTTAAAAAAAAAAAAAAGGGGGTTTTGGTCCCTTGTTTTTTTAAAAGGGGAGGGTTTTTTGGGGTTTTGGGTTTTTGGGGGAAAGGGTTTGTGTGGTGAAAGGGGGGAAAAGGGTTTTTTGTTATAAGGGGGATTTTTAAAGGGGGATGGGGGTTATGTTTTCCCCGGGCCCTGAAGGGTGAAAGGGTGGATGGGGTGTTTTTAAGGGGGGATATTTGTGTGAAAGGGGGGGTTTGGGTGTGTAGAAAGGGGGATGGGTGTGTTTTAAAGGGGGGATGGGTTGGTGGGGGGGAATGGAGGGGTGTGGAAAGGGGGGGAATGGGGTGTGTTTTTAAGGGGGGGATGGGTGTGTGTGTGGGGGGGTGATGGGTGGGGTGTGAAAAGGGGGGAAAATGGGTGTGTGAAAGGGGGATGGGTGGGGGGTAAGGGGGGAAAGGGTGTTGTGTAAGGGGGGTTGGGGGGTGTGGAAGGGGGGATGGGTGGGGTTTTAAGGGGTTTGGTTTTTGGGTGGGGGGGGTGTGTGGGGGATGGGGTGGGTTTGGGGTGTGGGGGGGATGGGTGTGTGTGTGGGGGGGATGGTGTGTTGAAAAGGGGGGGGGGGGTGTTTTGAAAGGGGGGGGAAGGGGGTGTGGGGGGTAAGGGGGTTGGGGTGGTGTAGAGGGGGGGGGTTTTGTGTGAAAGGGGGGGATGGGGGTGGGGGGGGATTTTGTGTGTTTTAAGGGGGAAAGGGTGGGGTTGAAAAGGGGGAGGGGTTTGTGTGGGGGTAAGGGGGGGGGGGGTTTGTTTTGTGGGGGGGAATGGGTGTGTGGGGAAAAGGGGGATGGGGGGTGTGTGAAAGGGGGGATGGGTGAGGGAAAGGGGGGGGGTGGTTTTTGGAAAGGGGGTGGGTGTGGTGGAAAAGGGGGGGTGGGTGGTTTTAAAGGGGGAATGGGGGTGTTTTTGAAAAGGGGGAGGGGTGTGTTTTTGAAAGGGGGGATGGGTGTGGGGGTTAAAGGGGGGATGGTTTGTGTGTGGGGAAAGGGGGATTTTTTGTGTGTAAAAGGGGGAGGGTTTTTTGTGTGTGAAAAGGGGGGAGGGTTTTTGTGGTTTTTAAAATGGAGGGGTTTTTTTTTGTGGGGGGGAAGGGGTGTTTTTGTTTTAAAGGGGGAGGGGTGGTGTAAGGGGGGATGGGTGTGTGTTTTAGGGGGGATGGGTGGGAATTTAAAGGGGGGGATGTGTGGGAAAAAGGGGGAGGGGTGTTTTGGGGGATGGGTGGGGTGTTGGGGAGGGGTGGGTTGGGGGATGGGTGGGGTGTGAAAGGGGGTTTGTGTGTGAAAGGGGGGATGGTTTTGGGTGAAAGGGGGGATGGGGTGTGGAAAGGGGGGGGATGGGTGGGTGTGAAAGGGGAGGGTGGGGGGTTTTAAAGGGGATGGGGGGGTTTTAAAGGGGGAGGGTTTGGTGGGGAAGGGGGAGGGGTTGGGGGGTGAAAAGGTGGGTGGTTTGAAAAGGGAGGGGTTTTGTGGGGGTTAAAGGGGGGAGGGGTTTTTTTTGGTGTAAAGGGATGGGGGTTGGAAGGGGGGAGGTTTTTGTGAAGGGGGGGGGGTGTGTTTGGGGGGGAATGGGGTTTTTGGGGAAGGGGGGGATGGGGGGTGTGTTTTTGGGGGATGGGTGGGTTTAAGGGGGGATGGGTGGGGAATTGGGGTGTGTTTTTTAAGGGGGGAATGGGGTGGAAAAAAAGGGGGAAGGGTGTTTTTAAGGGGGGGTGTGTGGGTGAAAGGGGGAGGGGGTGTGTTTTGTAAGGGGGTGGGGGGGAAAGGGGATGGGGTGTTTTGAAAGGGGAGGGGTTTTGGTGTGAAAGGGGGGAGGGGGGTTTTGTTTGTGAAGGGGGAGGGGTGTGTTGGTAAGGGGGGGGGGGGTTTTTGGGGGAAAGGGGTGGGGTGTGTGTAAGGGGGGAGGGGGTGTGTGTGTTGGGATGGGGTGTTTTAAGGGATGGGGGGGGAATGGGAGAAAAGGGGGATGGGGTGGGAAAGGTGAGTGGGGGGGTTAGGGGGGAAATGGGGAGTGGGGAAAAGGGGGGGGGGTGTTAAAGGGGGGATGGGTGTTTTGGTAAAGGGGGGATGGGGTGGGTGGAAAGGGGGGGGATGGGGGTGTGTTAAGGGGATGGTGTTTTTTTTTAAGGGGGGGGGAATGGGGTTTTGGGGGTAAGGGGGGGAAAGGGGAAGGGGTTTTGTGTTGAAAGGGGGGAAAGGGGTGTGGGGTTTTTTTAAAGGGGTTTAATGGGTGTGTGGTGGGGGGGAAATGGTGGGTGAAAGGGGGGGTGTTTGTGAAAGGGGGGAGGGTTTGTGTGGAAGGGGGGATGGTGTGGGTGTAAAGGGAGGGGGTTTGTGTGGAAAAGGGGGGATGGGGTGGTAAAGGGGGGGGGGGGGGGGGGTTTTGTGGTTTTTAGGGGGGGGGGGATGGGGGGGGGTGGGGTAAGGGGAGGGGGTTTTTGTGAAAGGGATTGGTTTTAAAGGGGAGGGGTGGGTTTTGTTTGGGAAGGGATGGGGGGTGGGGAAGGGGAAAATGGGTTTTGGGGTGTAAGGGGTGGTGGGTGGGGGGGTTTTGGGTTTTAAGGGGGGGTGGGGTTTTTTGGGGGGAAAATGGTGGGGTTTAAGGGGGTTTGGGTTTTTTTGGGTGAAGGGTTGGGTTGTGGGGAAGGGGGAAAATTTTGGTGGTGAAAGGGTTTGGGGGTTGGGGTTTAAAGGGGAAAGGGGGTTTGTGAAGGGGGGAAGGGGTTTGGGTGTGAAAAGGGGGATGGGTTTTGTGTAGGGGAATGGGTTTTTGGGGAAAGGGGGGTTTGGGTGTGGGAAGGGATGTTTGTGTTGGGGGGGGAAAGGTTTGGTGTGTGAAAGGGGGAAGGGGGTGTGGTGTAAGGGGGATGGGGGGTGAAAAGGGGGGGATGGGTGTTTTAAAGGGGGAGGGGTGTTATGGGTTTGGGGTGTGAAAAGGGAAGGGGGGTGTAGGTGAGGTTTTGGGGGGAAAGAAAATTTAAGTGTTTTTTTGTAAAAAGGGGGGTTTGTGGGTGGTTTAAAAGGGGGGTTTTGTGTTTGGGGGTAAGGAGGGGTGGGGTTGTAGGGGGGAAAAAGGGGGGTTGTGGGGTTAAAGGGGAGGGAGGGGGGTTTTTGGGTGGGGGGGGAAGGGGTGGGGGGGAAAGGTGTTGGTTTTTTAAAGGGGGGGAAAGGTTGTTTTGAAAGGGGGAAATGGGTGGTGGGGGGGATTTTGGTGGGGGGAAGGGGGTTGGGGGTTTTTGGAAAAAGGGGGGGAAGGGTGTTGTGAAAGGGGGATGGGGGGTTTTTAAGGGGGGTGGGTTTGTAAAGGGGGGGAGGGGAGGGGTGGGGGGAAAGGGGGGGATTGGGTTTCTTTGGGTTTAAGGGGGGATGATTTGGTGTTTTAAGGGGGAAAGGGTTTTGTGTGGTTTAAAGGGGGGGATATTTGGGTGGGGTTAGGGGTTGGAATGGGTGGGGGGTGTTTTAAAGGGGGGAATGGGTGGTGGGGGGGGGGTAAGGGGGATGGGTTTTGGGTTTTAAGGGGGGGGGGAGGGGTTGATTGGGTGGGGGGAGGGGGTGTGTGTTGGGTAAGGGGGAAATTGGTAGGGTTGGTAAGGGGAATGGGTTTGTAAGGGGGGAAGGTTGTTTTGGAAAAGGGGGGAATTTGGGGGAAAAGGGGATTTTTGTGTAAAGGGGGAGGGGGTGAAAAAAGGGGAGGGGGTTGTGTTTAAAGGGGGTTTGGGTGGGGTTAAGGGGTGTGTGGGTGTAAGGGGGGTTTGGTTGTTGGGAAAGGGGGTTTGGGGTTTTTGAAAGGGGGGGAAAGGGTTGTTGAAGGGGGGATGGGTTTTTTAAAAAGGGGGGTTTGGGTGGGTGTTTTAAAGGGGGAATGTTGTTTTTAAGGGTTGGGAGGGGGTTTTTGTTTTAAAGGGGGGGAAAGGGGTTTTGTGTGTTTTAAGGGGAGGGGTGTGTGTGTGGGGATTTTTTGGGGTTTTGGGTTGGTGTGTTGGGGAAAAAAAAAAATTTGGGGAAAAGGGATTGTTTAAAAGGGTTAAAATTTAAATTGGGAAGGTAGTTAAATTTTTTAAGGGTTTTTGGGATTTTAGGGGGAATTACATTTGACGACCCCCTTAAAATTGTTACTTGGGGTTGATTGGGTTGGGGGAAAAGGGGATTTTTAGGATGGGGGGAGAGGTTTTGAACGGGTTGTTTGGAGGAAAAGGGGGAAAACCCCATATTTTTTGTGTGTGGGGGAGGGGAATTGGGAATGACGGAGGTGTGAGGGTCTGTGTGTGTGTGTGTGTGTGTGAGGGGGTGGGTGGAGGGGGGGATAGGGAGGGGGGTGTAGGGAGGGGGAAATGGGGAGATGGGGGAGGGTGGGAAAGTTTGTGTGGGGTGGGGATGGGGTGAAGGTTTGTGTATGGGGGGGGGGGAGAGGGGGGTGAAGGTTTGTGTGGTGGGTGGGGAGGAGAGGGGGGTGAAGGTTTGTGTGGGGTGGGGGGAGAGGGGGGTGAAGGTTTGTGTGTGGGTGGGGAGGAGAGGGGGGTGAAGGTTTGTGTGGGGTGGGGAGGAGAGGGGGTGAAGGTTTGTGTGGGGTGGGGAGGAGAGGGGGTGAAGGTTTGTGTATGGGGGGGGGGGGGGGGAGAGGGGGTGAAGGTTTGTGTGTGGTGGGGAGGAGAGGGGGTGTGAAGGTTTGGGTGGGGTGGGGTGGAGAGGGGGTGAAGGTTTGGGTGGGGTGGGGTGGAGAGGGGGGTGAAGGTTTGTGTGGGGTGGGGTGGAGAGGGGGTAAAGGGTTTTTGTGTGGGGGTGGGGAGGAGAGGGGGTTTGAAGGTTTGTGTGGGGAGGAGAGGGGGTGAAGGTTTGTGTGGGGTGGGGTGGAGAGGGGGTGAAGGTTTGTGTGGGGTGGGGAGGAGAGGGGGTGAAGGTTTGTGTGG
>CM054165.1:34255235-34265235 GCA_028751875.1 Rapana venosa
GTCTTGTCTGTTGGAGATATGTTTATCTGTCTATCAGTCTATCTCTGTTGGAGATATGTTTGTCTTGTCTGTTGGAGATATGTTTATCTGTCTATCTCTGTTGGAGATATGTTTGTCTGTCTGTTGGAGATCTGTCTGTCTGTCTGTTGGAGATATGTATGTCTGTCTCTGTTGGAGATATGTTTATCTGTGTGTTGGAGATATGTTTGTCTATCTGTCTGTCTGTTGGAGATATGTTTAATCTGTGTGTTTGAGATATGTTTGTCTATCTGTCTGTCTGTTGGAGATATGTTTGTCTGTCTGTTGAAGATCTGTCTGTTGGAGATATGTTTATCTGTCTGTTGGAGATATGTTTATCTGTCTGTTGGAGATATGTTTATATGTCTGTTGAAGATATGTTTGTTGGAGATATGTCTGTCTGTCTGTTGGAGATATGTCTGTCTGTCTGTTGGAGATATGTCTGTCTGTCTGTTGGAGATATGTCTGTCTGTCTCTGTTGGAGATATGTCTGTCTGTTGGAGATATGTCTGTCTGTTGGAGATATGTCTGTCTGTTGGAGATCTGTCTGTCTGTTGGAGATCTGTCTGTCTGTCTGTCTGTTGGAGATATGTCTGTCTGTCTGTTGGAGATATGTTTATCTGTCTATCAGTCTATCTCTGTTGGAGATATGTTTGTCTTGTCTGTTGGAGATATGTTTATCTGTCTATCAGTCTATCTCTGTTGGAGATATGTTTGTCTTGTCTGTTGGAGATATGTTTATCTGTCTATCTCTGTTGGAGATATGTTTGTCTGTCTGTTGGAGATATGTTTATCTGTCTATCTGTCTATCTCTGTTGGAGATATGTTTGTCTGTCTGTTGGAGATCTGTCTGTCTGTCTGTTGGAGATATGTATGTCTGTCTCTGTTGGAGATATGTTTATCTGTGTGTTGGAGATATGTTTGTCTATCTGTCTGTCTGTTGGAGATATGTTTATCTGTGTGTTTGAGATTATGTTTGTCTATCTGTCTGTCTGTTGGAGATATGTTTGTCTGTCTGTTGAAGATCTGTCTGTTGGAGATATGTTTATCTGTCTGTTGGAGATATGTTTATCTGTCTGTTGGAGATATGTTTATATGTCTGTTGAAGATATGTTTGTTGGAGATATGTCTGTCTGTCTGTTGGAGATATGTCTGTCTGTCTGTTGGAGATATGTCTGTCTGTCTGTTGGAGATATGTTTATCTGTCTGTTGGAGATATGTTTATCTGTCTGTTGGAGATATGTCTGTCTGTCTGTTGGAGATATGTCTGTCTGTCTGTTGGAGATATGTCTGTCTGTCTGTTGGAGATATGTTTATCTGTCTGTTGGAGATATGTTTATCTGTCTGTTGGGGATATGTTTGTCTGTCTGTTGGAGATATGTCTGTCTGTCTGTTGGAGATATGTTTATCTGTCTGTTGGAGATATGTTTGTCTGTCTGTTGGAGATATGTCTGTTGGAGATATGTCTGTTGGAGATACGTTTATCTGTCTGTTGGAGATACGTTTATCTGTCTGTTGGAGATATGTCTGTTGGAGATACGTTTATCTGTCTGTTGGAGATACGTTTATCTGTCTGTTGGAGATATGTCTGTCTGTTGGAGATATGTTTGTCTGTCTGTCTGTTGATCTCTCTGTCTGTTGGAGATATGTTTATTTGTTGTCTGTTGGAGATATGTTTATCTGTCTGTCTGTTGGAGATATGTTTGTCTGTCTGTCTGTTGATCTCTCTGTCTGTTGGAGATATGTTTATTTGTCTGTCTGTTGGAGATATGTTTATCTGTCTGTCTGTTGGAGATATGTTTATCTGTCTGTCTGTCTGTTGGAGATATGTTTATTTGTCTGTCTGTTGGAGATATGTTTATCTGTCTGTCTGTTGGAGATATGTTTGTGTGTCTTTTGACGATCTGTCTGTTAGAGATATGTTTATCTGTCTGTCTGTCTGTCTGTTGGAGATAATATGTTTATCTGTCTGTTGGAGATCTGTCGGTCTGTCAGTATGGACTTGTGTGATATTGAGCAATATGGCACTGTGTGATATTGAGCAGTATGGTATTTTGTGATATTGTTAAAGGAAAGTAAAAACACAGACAATACATACACACACAATTTTGTGATATTGTGTGATATTGAACAGTATGGCACTGTGTGATATTGAGCAGTATGGCACTGTGTGATATTGAGCAGTGTGGCACTTTGTGATATTGAGCAGTGTGGCACTGTGTGATATTGAGCAGTATGGCACTGTGTGATATTGAGCAGTATGGCACTGTGTGATATTGAGCAGTATGGCACTGTGTGATATTGAGCAGTATGGCACTGTGTGATATTGAGCAGTGTGGCACTTTGTGATATTGAGCAGTGTGGCACTGTGTGATATTGAGCAGTATGGCACTGTGTCATATTGAGCAGTGTGGACTTGTTTATTTATTTTTATTCTATTCTTCTATATCGAGGATAATGGAATAAGCACTTATGTACTGTTTTACATCCACTCCCCGTGTGTATGCGGTTTTTGTAAATTCTGTCACCTGTTCCTACCGGCACACAATGGCCTACTCACGAAAAGTGGGACGGGATTTAAAATGTGTGCAAGATGTTCTGCGTGCGTTCGCACACAGGGCCTCGGTTTATAGTCTCATCCGAAAGACTTTTGGGAAGAGTGGAGTCTGCACTGATGTTAACTCCGGGGGGAAATATCCCCTTGAACGGGAATTGAACATCTCTCATTCTTTCCGCTACAGAGAAAGACCTTGACCCACTACAGTTTGCCTACAGGACAGGACGAGGTGTCGAAGATGCCAAACTATTCATTTTGAACAATTTGTACAACCACTTAGAAGCACCTGACTCTCATGCCAGAATATTGTTTGCTGACTTTAGTTCAGCTTTCAATACAATACAGCCTCATGTTCTTGTTCACAAAATACTTTCAAAATTTGATGTAGACTATCAACTTGTTCGTTGGCTGATTGAATTTTAAACAAACAGACCGCAGCGGGTTTTTGCCAATAAAATATCTTCATGGTTAGATTTACCTGTGCGGGTTCTCCACAGGGTTGCGTTCTCTCGCCACTTCTGTACATTCTATACACAGATAATTGTAGAAGCAGCTATGAAAATTCCTTTTTTGTAAAATTTGCCGATAACAGTGCTCTGTTGTCTCTCTTATCTGGATCTGTCCAAAACCATGGTCCAGCCCTCACTGATTTCGTCAACTGGTGTGATGAGGCATATCTGGAGCTAAATGTTTCTAAAACTAAAGATCTTCCTATCGATTTCAGAAGATCGGGTCACACTTCTGAGCATGTTATCATCCATAGTCAAGAAGTTGAAAATGTTTCGAAGTAGAAGTATCTGGGAACTATTTTTGATCACAAATTAAACTGGATGCTAACACTGACGCTATTGTCAAAAAGGGACAACAACGTATGTATTTTCTTAGGAAGCTTAACTCATTTTTTGTTGACAGAAAGATTCTTTCTTTGTTCTACAAGTCCTACATAGAGAGTGTTCTAAGTTTTGCTTTCATCTGTTGGTACAACAACCTTAGTGTTAAAAACAAGAAAAGTCTTCGGAGAATTGTTAGAATCTGCTAAAAAAATAATTGGAGAAGAACAAAGAGATCTCAAGCTGTACTGCGATCAGCAGCTTGTGCGCAAAGCGACTGCCATCTTGGCTGATCCATCCCATGCTATGTCTTCGGAATTTCAGTTATTGCCTTCAGGACACCGCTTTCGGTGCTCGAACAGTAAAACAAAGAGAAACAGAAATTCTTTTGTTCCAGTAGTCATTCGAATTCTAAATTCAAAACAGCACTGACCAAACAGTTTTACGTTCTCTGATATACCCCCCTGATTGTCAAGTGTGTGTGTGTGTGTGTGTGTGTGTGTGTGTGTGTGTGTGTGGTGTTAATGAAAATAAGTACTCCTGTATCTTGCTTTTGGCTTTCAAGAATGATTTCTAAAGTGTGTGTGTGTATGTGCGTGTGTGTGTGTGTGTGTGTGTAAGTGTGTGTGTAAGTGTGTAAGTTTATGTCTTTACTAGACAATGGTCATTATGGTGCGCGGGTGCACGTGTGTGTGTGTATATGTGTGATAAAACTGTGTTCATATATTGGTGTGTGTGTGTGTAAGGGTGTGCGCGTGTGTGTGAGTGCGCGCGTGCATGCACGCGTAAAAAAAGTTTATATCTTTTCCAATCAATGGTTTTACAACATTGTATTCCTACATTGGTGTGTGTGTGTGTGTGTGTGTGTGTGTGTGTGTGTGTGTGTGTGTGTGTGTGTGATCATTGTATTCCTACATTGGGGTGTGTGGGTGTGTGTGTGTACGCGGTGCGTGTGTGCGCGCGCACCTGGGTTTGTGTATGATGATTTTTTAAAGCTATCTTGGAATGTTTATAACAATCTGAAATGTATTTTTCTTGTCTTGTGAGATAATTATAGGTATCAATGTGCATATCAGTATTGTAATTGCCCTTCATGGATGATTAAAGTGTTTTTGACTTGACTTGACTTGACGATTTAGGGACGGTAACATCAGCCAACTTTTACCACATAAATAATTCAATTAGCGCATTCATATCCCTGTAGTAGTAGTAGTAGTAGTAGTAGTAGTAGTAGTAGTAGTAGCAGTAGTAGTAGTAGTAGTAGTAGTAGTCAGCAGAAGTAGTAGTAGTAGCAGCAGTAGTAGTAGTAGTAGCAGCAGCAGTAGTAGTAGTAGCAGAAGCAGTAGTAGTAGCAACAGTAGTAGCAGTAGTAGTAGCAGCAGTAGCAGTAGCAGCAGCAGCAGCAGCAGCAGTAGTGACAGTAGTAGTAGCAGCAGCAGTAGTAGTAGTAGCAGCAGCAGCAGTAGAAGAAGCGGTAGTAGCAGTAGTAGCAGCAGCAGCAGTAGTGGCAGTAGTAGTAGTAGCAGCAGCAGCAGCAGTAGAAGAAGCAGTAGTAGTAGCAGCAGCAGCAGAAGTAGAAGAAGCAGTAGTAGTAGTGTCATAAATGAAGGGGGACGGGATAGCCTCGTGGTTAGAACATTACGCTCACAATCTAACGACCCGGGTTCCATTCCCGTTCAAGGGAATATTTTCCCCTGGAGTTAACATCAGTGCAGACTCCACTCTCCCCAACAGTCCTTCGGATGAGACTATAAACGGAGGTCCCGTTTGCGAACGCACGCAGAACATCTTGCGCACACGTTAAATCCTGTTCCGCTTTTCGTAAGAGTAGGCCATTGTGTGCCGGTGGGAACAGATAACAGAATTTACAAAACCACATAATACACGGGGACTGGATGAAAAAACAACTGCATAAGTGCTTATTCCATTATCTACGATATAAAAGTTTTTTTGTTTTTTTTAATGATGTAGATTTTTTATTTGATTGTATTTGAGTCCCAGCGAAGGTTTCCGATTTAGGGACGGTACCTATCAACCAACTATTACCACATAAATAATTTAATTAGGGCATTATTACTTTATTTTATTAAAAAAAAATTATCATGTATGACTGAATGATGTACACTTTGCGTTTGATTGTAGTAGAGCCCCAGTGCATCTATCCGATTTAGGGACGGTGCCATCAGCCAACCATCAACACATAAGACGATTCAATGAACTCATTTATCAACTTTAAAAATTTTTTTTATCATGAGTGATTCAATGATGTAGTGGGGTTTTTTTGGGTCTGATTGTGTTAGAATCCCAGCGAAGTTGTACGATTTAGGGTCTGTGCCATCAACCAACTATCACCACATAAAGAATTCTCTGATTTGGATGTTGTTGTTTGGTTGGTTGCTTGCTTATGGTTTGGGTTTTTTTTTGTGTGGGTATCCTTCGGATGAGACTATAAACCGAGGCCCCGTGTGCGAACGCATGCAGAACATCTTGCGCACACGTTAAATCTTGTTCCGCTGTTCGAAAGAGTAGGCCATTGTGTGCCGGTGGGAACAGATGACAAAATTTAAAAAACCGCATACACATGCATAACTAAATTTGTTTTTTTTTTAATGTAATCTGAGCGCTTTGATTTGTTGCTTTACAAGATTCAGCGCTATATAAATTCCATACATTATTATTATTATTATTTTGGGGGGGCTTTTCTTTCTTTCTGTTCTTCCTTCCTTCCTACCTTTTTCTTTGTTATTGGAAACAGAATGGACAGGGAGCGGTGGTTTAAATTTCAAGTTAATTCCTTTCTGCGTGTTAAAATTCATAAAGTATGGTAGATTCTAGAGAAGCCGAATAATTATTTTATACAAGGGAATAAACTCTTGTCATACTCATCGGTGTCGTGAATTCTCTACCTTACATCGATAATCGCGTTTTGGTATGACGACCTATCGCTGAAATCTTCGTGTATTTCTCTTCGTGGTACATTTCACAGAGCACAACAAACACTCTCTGTGAATTACAAGCCTCTGGTTTGACAAGTTTGGAGAAAAGAAGTCTCGGGAATTAAAACTTTAATACTTTATTTTAAAACAATTTCGGTTCTATGGTGTTTGCTAGCCTCTTCACACACAAAAAATATGCATACGCGGAAGACTACGCGTAGGGATAAAAGCTACATGCATGTTATGAACTTTTTTTTTTTAATCATCTCATCTCATATTTTAAAACATTGTCTAGCAAAAATCTATTTCATGAACCTTAAACAATAATTTCCAATAGTATTTTTTTTCTCCAAACTTCAAAATATTTCAAATCGAAAGATTTTTTCTATTAGCACTATTTTCATGACCTCACAAGAATTTTCAAGGGGCATCAGTACAAGCATACTGAGACAATGGAAGACTTTCGCAGTTTGATCCCAAATTCAATTATGCGATCAACACACACAGAGAGAGAGAGAGAGAGAGAGAGAGAGAACGCAAAAATTAATCATTCATATTCTGCCATAATAGCATGGAACAGCAACAGCACGGATTTCTAAAAAATAGACGGATAACGTCACTAGCTATAAACAGTCATCAGGGCTCTTGCAGTATTGCACCATTGGAAAAGTAGGGTTTATAATAAGTACATACAGCCTTAGTTAGCGGAACCGGCAAAGCTAAGGGGATACTTCGTTATGAACAAACGTTTCCCTTACATGGAAAAAATGTTGCTCAAGCACCTCCTTATCTCCTAGCGCAATCCGGTTGTTTTTTTTCATTTAGTATAGATTTTTTTTTCTTTTCTCGATTTTATTTTCATTTTATCTTCTTCTGCAGAATTTTTTTTTTTAAAGATTTTTTTTCTTTTCGATTTCTTTTTTTACTTTATCTTCTGCCGCTTTAAAAAAATAATTTTTTAAAAGATTTTTTTTCAAGATTTTTTTTCTCAATTTTATCTTCTGCCGCTCTTTTTGTGGGGGTAGGGGGGTGTCTGTCCCTTTTTCTTCTTCTTTGGGGGGTGGGGGGGGGGGTGTTTTGTTTTGTTGGTGTGGGGTGGTGGAAGGGGGGAACTTGGTTAAAAAAAAATTATTTGATTTATGAATGTAGCTATGGTTTATAAGTACGTATAAATCGTTATCTCTCTCTCTCTCTCTCTCTCCCTCTCCCTCGCTCTCTCTCTCGCTCTCCTCTTCTCTCTCTCTCTTTTTACACACACACACACACACACACATATATATATATATATATATATACAGAGAGAGAGAGAGAGAGAGAGAGAGAGAGAGAGAGAGAGAGAGAGAGAGAGAGATCACTGGAGAAAAGGAAACTTTCAAGAGATTTTTGTCTGTTGTTATGTTGCTGTTGGATATCTTGGTTGGGGTTTTTGTTTTGTTTTGTTGTTGTTTTGTGGTTGGTTTTTTTTTTTTTTTGGGGGGGGGTGTGGATGGAAGGGGGGGAGGGTGCAGAAGGTAGGGAGTGTTGAAGTATCTATGGTAAGGTTTTTGGGTGGGTGTTGTTTGTTTTGGTTTTGGTTTTTTGATGTTGTTTGTTTTGTTGGGTTTTTTTTGCGGACGGGGGAGGGGAGTGGAGGGGTGTCCTTTTTTCCAAGAATTTGTTCCGTCAAAGTGTTTATGAATATTCACACAGGGTGTGGTATCTTCAGTTTCACGTCTGTTCACATCAAGTGATTTGAGACTTAAAAAAAAACAACAGAAAAAGTATGTGTGTGTGCGCGCGCGCGGCGTATGTGTGTGTGTGTGTGTGTGTGTGTGTGTGTACGCGCGCGGCGTGTGCGTGTGTGTGTGTGTGGGTGGTATTTTTTATTTGAAATTATCTTGAAATGTTTAAACCAATAGAAAATGTAGCTTTCTTGTGTCTTTCAAGATTATGATTCGTACTAATCTGTCTGTTACTATTGTAATTGCCCTTCATGGGCTGATTAAGATGTTTTTGACTTGACTTGACTTGACTTGACTTGACTTGAACCCGGGTCGTCAGATTGCGAGCGCAATGTTCTAACCACTAGGCTATCCCGTCCCCGTGTGATATTGAGCAGTGTGGTTTTGTGTGATATTGAGCAGTATGGACGTGTGTGATATTGAGCAGTGTGGACTTGTGTGATATTAAGCAGTGTGGACTTGTGTGATATTGAGCAGTGTGTACTTGTGTGATATTGAGCAGTATGGACGTGTTTGATATTGAGCAGTGTGGACTTGTGTGATATTGAGCAGTGTGGACTTGTGTGATATTGAGCAGTATGGACGTGTTTGATATTGAGCAGTGTGGACTTGTGTGATATTGAGCAGTGTGGACTTGTGTGATATTGAGCAGTATGGACTTGTGTGATATTGAGCAGTGTGGACTTGTGTGATATTGGGCAGTATGGACTTGTGTGATATTGAGCAGTATGGACTTGTGTGATATTGAGCAGTGTGGACTTGTGGGATATTGAGCAGTGTGGACTTGTGTGATATTGAGCAGTGTGGACTTGTGTGATATTGAGCAGTGTGTAATTATGTGAAATTAAGCAGTATGGCATTGTGTGATATTGAGCAGTGTGGACTTGTGTGATATTGAGCAGTGTGTAATTATGTGAAATTAAGCAGTATGGCATTGTGTGATAGTGAGCAGTATGGCACTCTATGACATTGAGCAGTATGGACGTGTGTGAAATTAAGTAGTATGGCATTACGTGAAATTAAGCAGTATGGCATTGCGTGAAATTAAGCAGTATGGCATTACGTGAAATTAAGGAGTGTGGCATTGCGTGAAATTAAGCAGTATGACATTGCGTGAAATTAAGCAGTATGGCACTGCGTGAAATAAAGCAGTATGGCCTTGCGTGAAGTTAAGCTGTGCGGACTTGTGCGATATTGAGCAGTGTGTAATTTTGTGAAATTAAGCAATATGGCCGGCATGGACCTGTGTGTTGTGATATTGAGCAGTATGGCAAAGGCATTGTGTGAAAAGTCCTTCGGATGAGACTATAAACCGAGGCCCCGTGTGCGAACGCACGCAGAACATCTTGCGCAAACGTTAAATCCTGTTCCGCTTTTCGAAAGAGTAGGCCATTGTGTGCCGGTGGGAACAGGTGACAGAAAATTTACAAAACCGCATACACACGGGGACTGGAGGTTTAAAAAAAAAAAAAAGCACACGAGTGCTTATTCCATTATCCTCGGGGGAAAAAACCAATCTGAGCGCTTTGATTTGTTGGTTTACAAGATTCAGCGCTATATAAACTCCATACATTGTTATGATGATGATGATGATGATGATGATAATTGATACGATATCCCGCAACGTGTCGTGTTGCGTTGCAGGTTCCTGTTGCGTGTGCCGAAGGTGGGCAACACTAGCGAGGTGAAGGAGGTAGGAGAGGGAAGATTTAACACGCTGAATGGCATAACAGGCTACAACGCTTCAGAAATGCCGCAAGGTGGGACCACAGTGTGCGTGTGTGTGTGGGGAGGGGGTGTATGGGGGGTGGGGGGGGGGGTGGAGAGTGTTAGTGTGGGGTAGGGGTGGGGGTGGTGTAGTGTGTGGTGTTGGGGGTGGGAGGGGGGGGGGGGAGGGGGTGTAGTGTAGTGTAGTGTGTGTTTGTGTGTGTGTGAAAG
>CM054165.1:34267735-34280235 GCA_028751875.1 Rapana venosa
TCTTCTATTCTCTCCTCCTCATTCTCTTTCCTCTTCTCCTTTTAAAACCCCTCTCCCCTCCTCCCTCTAAATTCCTCTCTCTCTCTCTCTCTCCCCTCTACCTCTCTCTACCTCCCTCTCTTCCCTCAGGTCAAGGAGAAGGCATATGCGCGGTGCAGGGCCGCTGTGGGGAAGGGGCCATGTGTCTGCCTCGCACTTTCCTCACTTACCACTGCATCTGTGTGCTGGGCTACTTTCCAAAGGGCGGCTTCTGTGTCCGTGAGTCTGTCTGTCTGTCTGTCACAGTCACAGTCAAAGTCAACTGATTTATTGGTTGAGTCTGTCTGTGTCAAAGTCACAGTCAAAGTCAACTGATTTATTGGGTTTAATCTGTCTGTCTGTGTCACAGTCCAAAATCAACTGATTTATTGGTTGAGTCTGTCTTCTGTCTGTCTGTGTGTGGTTTTCCCAAGTCACAGTCAAAGTCAACTGATTTATTGGTTGAGTCTGTCTGTCTGTCTGTGTCACAGTCAAAGTCAACTGATTTATTGGTTGAGTCAGTCTGTCTGTCTGTCTGTGTCAAAGTCACAGTCAAAGTCAACTGATTTATTGGTTGAGTCTGTCTGTCTGTCTGTCAAAGTCACAGTCAAAGTCAACTGATTTATTGGTTGAGTCTGTCTGTCTGTCTGTGTCAAAGTCACAGTCAAAGTCAACTGATTTATTGGTTGAGTCTGTCTGTCTGTCTGTCTGTGTCAAAGTCACAGTCAAAGTCAACTGATTTATTGGTTGAGTCTGTCTGTCTGTCTGTGTCAAAGTCACAGTCAAAGTCAACTGATTTATTGGTTGAGTCTGTCTGTCTGTCCAGTGTCAAAGTCAAAGTCAACTGATTTATTGGTTGAGTCTGTCTGTCTGTCTGTGTCAAAGTCACAGTCAAAGTCAACTGATTTATTGGTTGAGTCTGTCTGTCTGTCTGTGTCAAAGTCACAGTCAAAGTCAACTGATTTATTGGTTGAGTCTGTCTGTCTGTCTGTCTGTGTCACAGTCAAAGTCAACTGATTTATTGGTTGAGTCTGTCTGTCTGTGTCAAAGTCACAGTCAAAGTCAACTGATTTATTGGTTGAGTCTGTCTGTCTGTCTGTGTCAAAGTCAACTGATTTATTGGTTGAGTCTGTCTGTCTGTGTGTGTCAAAGTCACAGTCAAAGTCAACTGATTTATTGGTTGAGTCTGTCTGTCTGTCTGTCTGTGTCAAAGTCACAGTCAAAGTCAACTGATTTATTGGTTGAGTCTGTCTGTCTGTGTCAAAGTCACAGTCAAAGTCAACTGATTTATTGGTTGAGTCTGTCTGTCTGTCTGTCTGTGTCAAAGTCAACTGATTTATTGGTTGAGTCTGTCTGTCTGTCTGTCTGTGTCAAAGTCAAAGTCAACTGATTTATTGGTTGAGTCTGTCTGTTTTGTTCAAAGTCACCCGTCAAATCAACTGATTTATTGTTTAGTCTTCTGTCTGTCTGTCTGTTTTCACAAGTCAAGTCACTGATTTATTGGTTGAGTCCTGTCTGTCTGTTGTGTCAAAGTCACAGTCAAAGTCAACTGATTTATTGGTTGAGTCAGTCTGTCTGTCTGTCACAGTCACAGTCAAAGTCAACTGATTTATTGGTTGAGTCAGTCTGTCTGTCTGTGTCAAAGTCACAGTCAAAGTCAACTGATTTATTGGTTCTGTCTGTCTGTCTGTGTCAAAGTCACAGTCAAAGTCAACTGATTTATTGGTTGAGTCCCGTCTGTCTGTGTCAAAGATCACAGTCAAAGTCAAATGATTTTATTGGTTGAGCTGTCGTCTGCTGTCTGTGTCAAGTCAACTGATTGATTGTTGAGTCTGTCTGTCTGTGTCAAAGTCACAGTCAAAGCAACTGATTTTAATTGGTTTGATCTGTCCTGTCCCTTTTCAAAGTCCAGTCAAGTCAACTATTTTATTGGTGAGTCTGTCTGTCTGTCTGTGTCACAGTCCCAAGTCAACTGATTTATTGTTGAGTCTGTCTGCTGTATCAAAGTCACATCAAAGTCAACTGATTATTGTTTGGTCTGTCTGTCGTCTTTGGTCTGTGGGCAAAGTCACAGTCAAAGTCCCAAATGATTTATGGGTTGATCTGTCTGTCTGTCTGTCTGTCTGTATCAAATCACGTCAAAACCTGTTTATTGGTTTTTGTCGTCTTCGTTCAAATCACAGTCAAAGTCAACGATTTTTTGGGTTATCTGTCTGTTCCAAAGTCCTCAAAGTCAACTGATTTTTTGGTTATCCCGTCTGGTTTTTGTCAAAGTCAATCAATCAACTGATTTATGTTTGGCACGGGCCCATACAAAATGGAGTTCCATTCGCTAAACGCATCATTCCACACAATTTCAATGGCATCTTTCCTTATTAGAATTAATATCTTTTTAGATGAAATTTCGATTTTGAAAATAAGCTTTTTTTTGATGTGGTGTGTGTGTGTGGTGGGGGGAAAAGGGTCAGTGTTGGGGTTTGGGGGGGGAGGGGCGTCAGTGATGTTTTTAAAAAAGGGAAGGTCAGTTGTGTTTGGGGAGGGGGGGTGTCAAAGTGGCATGCATATTGTGTGGGTGGGGGGAAAGGGGGTAGGTCAGTGTTGTTTTGGGGGGGGGGGGGGTTTTAGTGGTGGGGGGGGGGGGGGGGGGGAGGTCATGGGTGTGTCAGTGTGGGGGGTTTTTTGTGTACGTGGACATTCGTCGCGCGTGTGTGAGCGTCCATGGGGGTGTGCGTCCATCGTGCGTTTGGGGTTTGTCTGTCGTTTGCCAAGTTCTTCGTCTGTCTTTTTGAACGTATTTTTTTCTCTGTACGCTTTCGGTCTGTCTTTTTGTCTATCTGTGTGAGAGCGCACACTGGCGTGTGTTGTGTGTGTGTTGTGTGTGTGTGTGTTGTGTGTTGTGTGTTTGTGCTTTTGGTTTTCAGTGTGTGCATTTGTCTGTACGTGTGTCTTGTCTTTTTTGTTGTCTGTACATCTTTGTCTGTCTGCGTGTCTGTACTCTTTGTACAATGCATAACTTTTCGTTGTGCTCAAGTCTGTCTATGTGTCTGTCTGCTAATGTATACACTGCACTGCTCTCCCCTCTCCTCTCCTTCCTTCCCCCTCCTCTCCCCTCCCCCCTCTCCCTCCCCTCCTCTTTTTCCACTCTCCTCTCCTCTCCTCTTCTCCACCTCCTCTCCTCCCTCTTCTCCACCCCCCTCTCCTCTCCTCTTCTCCACTCCACTCCCCCCCTCTCCTTTTTCCACTCTCCTCTCCTTTCCTCTTCTCCACTCTCCTCTTCCCCTTCTCCACCTCCTCTCCTCTTCCCACTCTCCTCCCTCTTCTTCCACTCCCTCTCCCTTCCCACCTCCCTTCTCCACTCTCCTCCCTCTTCTCCACTCTCCTCTCCTTTCCTCTTCTCTACTCTCCTCTCCTTTCCTCTTCTCCACTCTCCTCTCCTCTTCTCCACTCCTCCTCTCCTCTCCTCTTCCCCCACTCTCCTCTTTTCCACTCTCCTCTCCTCTTCTCCACTCTCCTCTTCTCCCCTCTCCTCTCCTTCCTCTTCCTCTACTCCCTCTCCTTTCCCTCTTCTCCACCCCTCCTCTCCTCTTCTCCACTCTCCTCTCCTCTCCTTCTCCACTCTCCTCTTCTCCACTCTCCTCTCCTCTTCTCCACTCCCTCTTCCCACTCTCCTCTCCTCTTCTCCACTCTCCTCTTTCTCCACTCTCCCTCCTCTTCTCCACTCTCCTCTCCTCTTCTCCACTCTCCCTCCTCTTCTCCACTCTCCTCCTCCTTTCTCCACTCTCCTCTCCTCTTCTCCACTCTCCTCTCCTCTTCTCCACTCTCCTCTCCTCTTCTCCACTCTCCTCTCCCTTTCTCCACTCTCCTCTCCTCTTCTCCACTTACCTCCCTCTTCTCCACTCTTTCCCCCCTCTTTTCCACTCTCCTCTCCTCTTCTCCACTCTCCTCTCCTCTTCTCCACCCCTCCCCTCCACTCTCCTCTTCTCCACTCTCCCCTCTCTATCCTCTCCTCCACTTTTTGTCCTCTCCTCCACTCTCTCTCCTCCTTTCTATCCTCTCCTCCACTCCTCTCCTCCACCCCCCTCCGCCGCTATCATCTCCTCCATTCTCCTCTCCTCCACTCTCCTATCCTCCATTTTGCTCTCCTCCACTCTCTCCTCTCTTCCACTCTCCTATCCACTCTCCCTCTCTTCCACTCCCTCCCCTCCACTCTCTCTCCTCCTCTCTCCTCTCCTCCATTCTCCTCTCCCTCCAAACCCCCCTCTCTCCTCTCCTCCACCTTTTCCCCCTCCCTTCCTCTCCACCACTTCCTCTACTCTCCTTTCCTCCACCTCTCCTCTCCCCCTTTCTCTCTCCTTTCCCCTCCTCTCTCCCCTCCCTCCACCACTTCTCTCTACTTCCACTCTCCTCCCACTCCACTCTCTCTTCTCCTCCCACTCCACTCTCCTCTCCTCCACTCTTTCTCCCCCACTCTCTCCTTTCCCTCCACTTCTCCTCTTTCCCCCTCTCTCCTCTCCTCCACTCTTCTCTCTCCCTTCCTCTCCTCACTCTTTTCTCCTCCACTCTCTCCTCTCCTCCTCTCTCTCCTCTCCTCCTCTCTCCTCTCCTTTCCCCTCTTCTCTCTCCCCTCCTCCTCACCACTTTTCTCCACCCACTTTTCTCAACCCCACTCTCTCTTCTCCTCCACTTTCAAACCCACTTTCCTCTCTTCCACCTCCCCCACTCTTCTCTCTCTTCCCCTCTTTCACCTCCATTCCCCTCCCCCCTCCCCACTCCCCCATTTCGCTTTCCCCCCCCCAATTCCCCATTCTCCTCCCCTCCACCTCCCCCTTTTCCCCCCCCTCCCTTTCCACTCCCCTCTCCTACACTCCCCCCTTTACCCCCTCCTCTCCTACACTCTCTCTCCCTACACCTCTCTCCTACACTCCCCTCTCCTACACTCTCTCTCCTCCACTCTCTCTCCCCCCCACTCTTCTCCTCCCCCTCTCTCTCCAACTCCCCCTCCATCCTTTTCCCGTTTCCCCTCGGGCCCCCCCCCTCCGGGCCCCCCACCCCCCTTCCTCTCCTTCACTCTCCTTTTCTCTCTCCCTCCTCTCCCCCCCACTTTTCTTCTCCTCTGTTTCCAAACTCACCTCTCCTCTCTCCCCCTTCTTCACCCTCCCGGGCCTCTCCTGTCCTTCTCTTCCTTTTTTCCCTTCTCTCTCCCCCTACTTTCCCCCTCCTTTTTTCCCCCCTTGGGGTTTTCCCTCTCCTTTCCCCTCTCTTTTCCTCTCCCCCATCTCCTCTTTTTCCACTCCCCTTTCTCCCCTCCGGGCCCTCTCTTTTCCTCCTCTCTCCTCTCCTCTCTTTTCCAAACCTCCACTCCCCTCTTGTCCCCTCTCTCCTCTCCTCTCTTCTTCCCCCCTTTCCCACTCTCCTTTTCCTCTCCTACTTTCTCCTCTCCTCTATTCCACCCCCTCTCCCTTCTCTCCCCTCTATTCCCCCCTCTCCTCTCCTTCTTTTTTCCCCTCTCCCCCTCCTCTCCCCCTATTCCTCTCCCGTCCTCCCCCTCACTTTTTTTCTCCTCTTTCTTTTTCCCCCCTCCTCCCCCCTCCTCTATTCCACTTCTCCCTTTCCCTTTCCCCTCTCTCTTTCCTCCCCTCTATTCCCCCTCACCTCTCCCCCCTTTCCCTCTCCCCCTTCTCTCTCCCTCCTTTTTCCACTCCCCTCTTCTCTTTTCCCATCTCTCCTTTTTCCTCCCCTCTCTCTCTCCTCTCCCTCTTTTCCCTCTCCCCCTTCTTCCCCTCCCCTCCCTCCCCCTACTCCATCTCCTCCCCCTTCTTTTCTTCTCCTCACCTTTTTCCCTGTCCTCCTTCCCCTTTTCCCTTCTCCTTTTTCCCTTCCCCCTCTTTTTCCACTCTCCTCTCCCCTGCTGTCCTCCCTCTCCTTTCCTCAAATTCCTTTTCCTCTCCCCCTTTTCCCCCTTTCCCCCCTTTCCTGTCCTTTTTCTCCTATCCCCTCGCCCTCTTTTCCACAATCCTCTTCTCTCCCCCCTGTTTTTTCTCCTCTCCCCCCTTTTCCCCTCCCTCCCCTCTCCTCTCCCTATTCCTCTCTCCTTTTCCTACCTCTCTCTCTTTTTCTTTTCCTCCCCCTGCCCTTCCCCCCTCTCCTATCCTCCCCCTCCTCCCCCCTCTGTCCCCCTTTTTTTTCCTCTCCCTCCTTCCAAACCTCTCTTTTTCCTCCTTCCTCTCCCCCCTCTTTTCCACCTTCTCCTCCCCCCTTTCCTCTTCCCAGCTCCAACCCGAACCCCCCCAGAGGCCCCGGCGGGGGCACAACAGCTCTTTCCCCCTTCAGCATCTCAGGGGGTCACCTGGGGAAACAAAAAACAGAAAAGCCACAAAGGGGTCGGGCCCTAACGTCTGCGGGAATGGTCTGTCTGTCGGTTTTTCGGGGCTGTGTCTGTGCTGGCTGTCTCTGGCTGGCTGTCGGGTTGTCGGGGGCTGGCTGTTGTCGGTTTGGGTTTTTCTGTCTGTCTGTCGGGTGTTCGGGTTTTTTCTGTCTGGCGGCTGAATTCTTGTCTGTTTTCCCCTGTTTTTCTGTTCTGACTGTCTGGTTGGCTCCTCTCTTTTCTCTTCCTCCTCCTCTCTCTCTCCTCTCCTCTCTCCCCCCCCCCCCCTCCCCCCCTCTCTCCTTTTACCTCCCCCCCCCCCCTTTCCCCCCCTCCCCCCCGTCAGTTCTTCTCTCTCTCCCGTTTCCCTCTCCCCCCCCTCCCCCCTTTCCCAACCTCTCCTCTCTCCCCCCCCTCCTTCCCCCCCTCCATTTTCCTCCCTTTTCCTCCCTCTCTCTCCTCCCCCTCTCTCTCTTTTCTCTCTCTTTCTTTTCTATCTTCAAATCTACCTCTCTACCTCCCCTTATTTTTTCTGGCTTTTGGGTCGCCCAGTCAGTCAGTCTTCTGTCTCTATCCCCTCTCCTTCTCTTCGTTTGTCTCTCGTCTCTCTCCCCTTTTTTCTGTCTCTCCCCTTCTCTCTCGCTCTCTTTTCTCTCTCTCTCTCTCTCTCTCTCTCTCCTCTCATCTTCTCACTCCCTCTCTCTCTCTCTCCCTCTCTCTCTCTCTCTCCTCCTCTCTCTCTCTCTCTCTCTCTCCTCATCTCTCTCTCTCTCTCTCCTCTCTCTCTTAGCTAGAACTCCGAGATACACCAACGGTGACAATTTTTTGCGTATGCCACCGGTTGCTGCTCACCATGAAGCTAGCCGCATTCCAACTTCAAGAATGATAATTTTATCTAACCACGACACTAACGTTCATTGCAATTATTCAACATCTTTCGTCATCCGTTCCTGCCGGCGCACAAATGACCCACTCTTTTTAAAAGCGGAACGGGTTTTTAATCTGTGCATAAGCTGCTCGCACACTGGGACCACCTCGGTTTATAGACTCGTCCAAAAGATTTTCTGGGAGAGTGGAGTCAGTACTGATGTTAACTCCAGGTGGGGGTAGGGGGTGGGGGTAGAGGGGGGGGGGGAAATCCCTTGTGTGTGTGTGTGTGTGTGTGTGTGTTTGTTTATTTATTGTATTTATTGTATTCTATTCTTTTATATCGAGGATAATGGAATAAGCACTGATGTGCTTTTTTTTTACATCCAGTCCCCGTATGTTTGCGGTTTTGTAAATTGTCATCTGTTCCCACTGGCACTTAATGGCCTACTCTTACGAAAAGCGGAACAGGAATTAACGTGTGCGCAAGATGTTCCGCGTGCGTTCGCACACGGGGCCTCGGTTTATAGTCTCATCCGAAGGACTTTTGGGGGAGAGTGGAGTCTGCACTGATGTTAACTCCAGGGGGAAAATATCCCCTTGAACGGGAATTGAACCTGGGTCGTCAGATTGCCAGCGCAATGTTCTAACCACTAGGTTATCCCGTGTGTGTGTGTGTGTGTGTGTGTGTGTGTGTCTGTGTGTCTGTGTGTGTGTGTGTGTATCTCCGTGGTGGCTCGATCCCGGGCCGTCAGATCACGAGCTCAACGCTCTAACCACTAGGCCATCCTGTTCCCCTTATACTCTTCTTCATTGCTATCCTTTTCGTAAGGGGTGGGTGTGTACAATTACCTCGTGGTTAGAGGGTTGAACAGAGGAGAGGGGGGACGGGATAGCCTAGTGGTCAGAACATTGCGCTCGCAATCTGACGACCCGGGTTTGATTCCCGTTCGAGGGGATATTTTCCCCTGAAGGGCTTCCTTTGGAACAGGTGGTTGAGGTTCGAATCCGCGCTGTTGGATTGCTAGATCTTTCCATGAGTATGCTGGGGACCTGCCAGTTTAAAATTAAAAAAAAAAGCATCCCCTACATCCTGGAAATTCAGTGCGAGGACTTCCCTCTTTTCTATCCCTCTCTTTGTTTCTGTCTTTGTTCCTTTTTCTTCCTGTCACCACCACCTCCTTCTCGTCTATTTTCTGCCTTCTTGGTCCATTTTCCTGCCTTTTAAAATTTGTTTAACTAAAAAGACTTGAAAGATAACAACTCTAGGCCGAAGTCGGATGCGCTGGGCCTGACTTTTCAGGCGCATAACGGCAGCCAGCGCATTTTCTCTTTCAAATGACAGACAACAAAAGTTGATGTCCAAGCGTTGGAAGAAGAAAAAGAAAGCATGAGAAGAGTAGAAGAAGAAGGAGGAGGAGGAGGAGGAAGAAGAGTAGAAGGAGGAGAGAGGAAGAAGAAAGAATGAGGAAGGAGGAGAGAGGAAGAAGAAGAAGAATTGCAAGAAGTTTGCAAAGAAGAAGAAGAAGAAGAAGAAGAAAAAAACATGTGCGAAGAAGAAAGAGAAAGAAAGAAAGAAGAAAAAAGAAAGAAAAAATAATAGATGATGATGACTATGATGATGATGATGATGAAGAAGAGGAAGAAGAAAAAAGTGGAATAAAAGAAAGAAACAAAACAAACAAAGAAGATAAAAAGTGCCAAAAAAAACCCCAACCTCTAACCATTAACTAGTCTCACCCCTCCTCCACTCCATCCCCTCCCCCACCACTCCTCCCTCTCCCATCCCCCTCCACCCTCCATCCTCCCCCATCCCCTCCCATCCTCCCCCATCCCCACCCCCCATTCCCCTACCCTCCCCATCTCCTGTGGTGACACTTTAATTAACTATCAAGCTCTAATGCCATGACTGAACTGTCAGGGTCCCTAACGGCTGGTATTGTGGTGACGGCGATCATCGGTTTCGCTGTATTCTGTGCGGCCGCTGCTGCAGGCGTCTTCTGCTATTATAGACGGTAGGTTGTGTGAGTGTGTATATGTGTGTGTGTGGGAGGAGTGATAGGGGGTGAGGTGGGGGGGGGGGGGGGGGGGGGGGTGGAAGTGTGAGGGGGAGGGAGGGCGAGGAAGAGAGGGGGTGGTGTGGGTGGGTGGATTGGAGGGGTGGTGTGTGGGGGTGGGTAGTGTGTGTTCGTTTGTCTCTGTGTGTGTGTGCCTATGTAGTGTGTGTAGGAATGAGCTGTGTGTGTGTGTGTGTGTGAGAGAGAGAGAGAGGGGGGAGGACAGACAGAGAAAGTGAAAGAGACAGACAGACAGACAGACAAAGTGAAAGAGACAGGCAGACAGACAGTGAAAGAGAGAGAGAGAGTATATGTCAAAGTCAAATTTTGATTTCCAGATGGTAAATCTGCATGTACATGTGTGATGTGTGTGAAGAAGAAGAAGATGCAGAAGGAGAAGATGATGATGATGAAAAAGAAGAAAAATGAAGGAAAGAAAGGCAGTATAGATAGATAGATACATAGACAGACAGACAGATAGATAGATAGATAGACAGATACATAAGAGAGATAACATAGATAGATAGACGGGAAGAAAAAAATACAAAAGAAGGCAGAAAAAACCGAAAGAAGGAAGAAATGAAAGAAAAGAGAAATAACAACAACAACAAAGAACATACAACGAACAGATGAGAGAAAGAAATCCCCCATTCTCGCTCCCTCCCCCAAAATAAAGAAAAACGAGGGTAACAGATGTGATATAGACTGACCAAATAAACACAACCACACATACACCACATCCCATCCCGCCCAATCACATCCGACCACACTACATCCCATCCCACTACATCACACCCCACTACATCACACCCCACCACATCCCACTACATCACACCCCACTACATCACACCCCACTACATCACACCCCATCACATCCCACTACACCCCCCTACATCACACCCCACTAGATCCCACCCCACTACATCACACCCCACTACATCCACCCCACTACATCACACCCCACTACATCACACCCCTCTACATCACACCCCACTACATCACACCCCTCTACATCACACCCCACTACATCACACCCCACTACATCACAACCCCACTACATCACACCCCACTACATCACAACCCCTCTACATCACACCCCACTACATCACACCCCACTACATCACACCCCACTACATCACACCCCACTACATCACACCCCACTACATCACACCCACTACATCACTCACCACTAACAATCACTCACCACTACATCACTCACCACTACATCTCACTACATCACACCCCACTACAGAAAAAAAAAAAGTACTATACTCTTCTCAAGTTCTTAATGCCACGTCTATGAAATCTCTCTTTTCCCTCACATCTACTCTTCTTGGATCTGTGAAGGCAAGCCCTCTGCCTTCCATCCACAACCACTCTGAACTTCCTTCTATATTTTCTACATTCTTTTCTGACAAAATCCGTAACATCCGTTCCAGATTGGATCAGACTCCTTTCCAGCCTGCAGTTCCTGATCCCAATTCTCTGTACTCCTCTCCTTTTCCTTTCATCCTGCAAGTGAGAAAGAAATTACGACAATTCTGAAAGAAATGACTATAAAATCATGCGACCCTCGATCCTATACCTGCTTCTCTTTTTGTACAGTGCCTACCACAACTTATACCGCTATCACGAAAATAGTGAACTCATCTCTTGTTTCAGGAAATGTTTCATCATCTCTCAAACTGCAATAGTTACACCTCTACTCAAAAAGCATGACCTTGACCCTAACATTCTGAAGAATTATAGACCTGTTTCCAATCTACCTTTCATCTCTAAAGTCCTTGAAAAAGTAGTTCTAAAACAGCTCAATAACCACCTTCTCTCCAACAGTCTTCTTCCTGAGTTTCAGTCTGCCTATCGCGTCAACCATAGCACTGAAACTACCCTAGTCCATACCCTAAATACACTTCTACTTGCTTCTGACTCGGGGAAAATCTCCCTTCTCACTCTACTCTACTTATCTGCAGCCTTCGACACTATTGACCATTTAATTCTTCTCTCCCGTCTTCAAAAAACATTCGGTGTTACTGGCACAGCCCTCTCCTGGTTCAGTTCATACCTCACTGACCGATTCCAGACAGTCGCAGTAAACAAGATACAGTCAATACCTGCCAAACTGGAATGTGGTGTCCCGCAGGGATCAGTTCTCGGCCCTGTTCTTTTCACTCTCTATACTGCTCCACTATCACATATAATAAACCGTCATCATATCAACCATCACTTTTATGCAGATGACTCTCAGATTCAAAGTAGTGTTACACCTGAAAATCTGCCTTCTCTCTTGACAAAGATGGCCTACTGCTTTCAAGATATCCAAAACTGGATGATACAAAACAAGTTACAGTTAAACGCAGATAAAACCGAAACCATGCTTAGGGACCAAACACAAACTCTCTTCCATTACAACAACTTTAATAAAAACTTGGCAATACATCAGTCCCTCTATCCACTTCCGTGAAGTATCTAGGTGTCGTTATCGACAACACACTCTCTATGAAAAAATTCATCACCCAGACCTGTCAGTCGTGCTACTATCAATTACGGCGTATTAGTGCAATTCGAAAGTACCTGTCCACTGATGCAAAAAGCCAAACTTGTCACTTCTCTCATTCTCTCACGTCTGGACTATTGCAATTCTCTTTAGCTGGTCTGCCAGCAACATCTATCCACTCCCTTCAACGTATACAAAACTCCGCAGCTCGACTAGTTCTCAGAAAGAAAAAATCTGAGCACATTACCCCTCTCTTGCGATCTCTCCACTGGCTGCCTGTGACACAGAGAGTAGATTATAAAATCAGTACCCTCTGTTACAAATGTCTCCACAAAACTGCACCTTCCTACCTATGTGAATTCTTAACCTGTACACTCCTTCACGTTCCCTCCGATCTACTGCAGATACCTTGTGCCTACGTATACCTAGATTCAACCAATCCACTGTTGGCCTCCGCTCATTCTCTATTTCTGGTCCATCCATCTGGAACAACCTTCCTCTCTCTCTTCGCCAGAAACCTAGTTATGACACTTTTAAATCCAGCCTCAAAACATATTTATTTCAAACCTCAAAACATATTTATTTCAAACCTAAGACTTCCCCCTCCTGTTTCATATCTAACCCATGTTCTATCACCCTGCTAAAGTATACGGCCTGTGCGAGTGTATGTGTGCTTTTGAAAAACATTTGACTATCGAAA